>JAREIS010000876.1:0-43912 GCA_030060385.1 Muscicapa striata striata
GTTTTACTCCATCTTTAAAAGTGAAATGAGGGAATTTTACACCAATCAGTACCAAATATAAGCATGACTAGAGTCACTCAAGCTTCACCTGAATGTAAAGAAATAGTACAAAATAAACCAAGAATGGAGAAAAAGTTAGGGAAGGCTCCATCATAACTGCTGGGATCAGTCAATGGTCTGAACCTGTCTTCTCTCCCAGAGGAACACCTGTTGGGTTACAAATGCACTCTGCCTGCTGAATATTTTTATTGCGGACTACAGCTTGTCTGTATATAGCTTTGAATAGGTTTTTGCAATCAAATAGTATCAGTGACAGATACCATCACCAACAATCCCTGAATCTTAACTGCCACAAATTTACATTTAAAAATAGTATAAATTCCTTTGTTATACACAGTGATAATTTATTTCTATTCTTACTTTCACAATTTCCATTTATATACTGCTTCTTGTCTGTTTGGCTTCTCCCTAAAGCTCACTGGAAATTCATTTTCATCTTGAGAAACTTTAAGCCTTATTCAATTCTGTTTGCTACAATTCTTCTTATTCATAACTACCTAGTGCAGAGTTCTCTTTTCTTTCAATGCTAATTATTTCCCTTGTTTAAGGATGTGCTTGAAGTATGTGATTCCAGAGCCTTTATACTAAGACTATTCATTTTCTAGTTTTCACCCTTTGGTATTTGGTAATTTTCTTCACTCATTTTCAACTGCTCTTTTACTAAAACTTAGTATAATCTCAGCAATTTCCTAAGGTTATCAAAAAAGGCGGCAGCGCTGCCGGGGCGCCGCCTCGGGGGTGCCTGCAGTACCGCGCTGTGCCCACAAGGCGGCAGCTTCACTGGGGAATTAGAAATTATTTTTAATTTATTATTAATTATTATTAATTATTTTTATAGATTTATTATTTATTTTTAATAATATTCACTCTTTCACTCTATTCACTCTTTCACTCTATTTCATATTTGCTCTAGCTTTAACTCTTTTTTTTATTTCTCTCTATGTCCCTCCGACTTTATCTCTGTTTCTGTTTGTCTCCCACAAAAAAATCCAAAAAAATCACCAAAAAAAATCCCCCAAAATTCCAAAAGAAATTCCCAAAAATTCACAAGAAGCTCCTAAGAAAACTCAAAAAAATTCCCAAGAATTCCCAAGAAATCCCCATAAAATTCCCCCAAAATACTAAAAAAATTCTCCCAAAAAACACCCAAAATATTCTCCAAAAATCCCCCAAAACTAAAAAAAAAAAAAAAATAAATAAATAAAAAAAATAAATAAAAAATAAAAAAAATCCCTAAAAATTCCCAAGAAAACCCCAGAAAACTCCCAAAAATTCCCCCCAAAATTCCCAAGATATTCACAAAAAATTCCCAAGAAATTCCCAAAAAAAATCCCAAGAAAAGCCAAAAAACGGCATATGTTGGGGGATCGGGGGTGGGGTCGGGACGGGCCGGGCTTGAGTGAGAAGTGGATCTTTGGCTGAGTGACAGGCGTGGTGGTGCACCAAAACCTCGGCTAAACAGACAATTTTCTAAGTATAATAAGCCTTTATTGAGGGGGGGCGCCCCCAAAAAGGAGTGTTCCCCCCCATCAGAGCCCCCTCCTCGTGTGGAAGCCCCCCCCCCAGCAGGGGCACCCCCAGCCCGGGGGCGAGCGGGGGCTCCCCAGCCCGACCCCTCCCCAGCCCGGGCGGCGGCGCTTGGGGGGCTGCGGGCAGCGCGGGGCGGGGTCTCGGTGCAGGGGGGCGGGGCGGGGCGGGGCACGGGGGAACGTGTCGCGACAGAGCGAGTCGCGCCGGGCGGAGTGGCGGCAGAGCGGGTCTCGCCGCGCTGCGTCGCGACAGAGCCGGCGGCAGCAGCAGCATCGTGACGGTTCCGTGTTCTGGGGGACTGCGGGGGTCCGGGCTCCAGGGGCGGGGGTCCCGCGAGGGTCTGGGGGCGGCCGGGGGGTCCCAGGGGGGCTCCGGGCTCCAGAGCTCGAGAGTCCGGGGGGATCTGGGCGGGTCTAGGGGGGCCCGAGGGGGTTCTGGGGAGTCCCACAGGGGTCCGGGGGCAGCTGGGGGCTCCCAGGGGGGTCTTGGGGGGTCCCACAGGGGTCTCGGGGCATCCAGTGGGGCCCTGGGGGGCTCCGGGTTCCAGAGCTGGGGAGTGCGGGGGGCTCTGGGGCGCTGCAGGGCAGCCCTGGGCAGCTCCGGGCTCCATGGTCTGGGGTCCCACGGGGGTCCCGAGGGGTTAGGCGGGTCCCAGAGGGGTCTGAGGGGGTCCGGGGGCTGGCGGGGCTCCAGGCTCCAGATTTGAGCGGCCCGGGAGAGCCTGGGGGGGGTGGAGGGAGCTCGGGCGGGGTCCGGGAGTTCCCAGAGGAGGCTGGGGGGGGTTCGGGGTGGGTCCGGGGAATCCCAGGGGGGTCTTGGGGCGTCCCGGGGGGACCTGGAGGGATCCGGGGGGTCCCAGGGGGCCTCGGTTCTCCAGATTTTGGGGGCCCGAAGGGGTCTGGGGGCGCGGGGGCGGGCACGGGTGTCTCTGGGTTGAGGGGATCCCCAGGGCGGAGGGTCCGGACTGAAGGCCGGGGGGACGATGGGGGTCCAGCCTTCATCCCCCGCCTCCTCCTCTTCTTCCTGGGGGGGCTGTGGGGACCTCCAGAACGGAGGGGGATCCGGCAGGAGCCCCCCGGCACCACCCCAGGCCTGGGTGAGCCCCCCGGGGGTCTCATCCTCCTCATCCTCGGCTGAGCTCCATGAAAAAGGGTTCTGGGGGTGGGGGGAGTGTCAATATAACACTCCCAAAAACAGACTGGGACCCCCGGACCCCCCGCCCCAAATTCCAGACTCACCTCCCGCTCTCTGGGGACTCCGAAAATGGGGCTGGGGGTGTGGGGGGGCGGCGGCAGCTGCGGGGAGAGGAGGGGAAGCAATTAAACGTAAATTTTGGGGCCATTTTGGGGACAACTTCTGGAGTATTTTGGGGGCACTTCTGAGGTCCTTTTAGGACATTTTTTGGGGCACTCACCGCGTCGACAGCACGAAGTGGGCTGGGCGTCCTGGCAGGGGGGTCCCCCACCACCCACCCCCCCAAACTGACCGCTCGTCCCGGGGGTCTCGGCCGCGCCTCTCGCCGGGGGGCTCGGGGGCTCCGCTGTCCTGCTGGAGACAGCGCCTGATTTGGGGCGGGGGTCTCTGGCGCCCCCTCTCCCTGGGGCGGGGCCGTACCTGGGGGCTGCGCTGGGGGCGGTGGGCCAGGAACACCCGCAGGTCCGGGGGTCCCGGCGGTGCCTCCGCAGCGCGGCCAGCAGGCTGCGGCGCCGCTCGCCCACCAGCTCCCGCCCGCGAACACCCCGAAACTGCCCAGCAGCGAGGCCAGGCGGGCCACCAGCCCCTTCAGCGCCGCGGCCGGGAGCCCCGGCCGCCCCTCCCCAGTTCGGGGCGCCGGGGCAGGGCTGTCCCCGCCGGGGCCCGGGGTCAGCAGGCGCCGCACGTCCAGGGACTTGACCTCGTGCTGGAAGAGGCCGCGGTGGCACAGGCGGTGCTGGGTGATCACCACGGGCCTGGGGGCGCAGGGGGCTCCCAGAGCCGGGCCCGCCACGGCGGAGGCTGCAGCCAGCGCGGGCGGCGGCGGGCCGCGCCTGGGAGCCCCCGCGCCCGCCCGGGCCCGAACTGCCGCGTTGCGCTCCCGCTTGGTGCGGAGGCGCTTGGGTTTGGGTTTGGCCGTGGGGAGGGGGCGCTGGTTCCGCTGCAGGGAGACCCCCGGGACCCCCTCAGGGTGGCTCATGGTGCCGGCTGGCTGAAAGATGGGAAAAGAGAGGTTGTTGAGGAGTTTTCCCCTCAGGATCCCCATTGCCCCCATGGAACCCTTGGTGCTCACAGGACCTCCTAATTCACCCCCTCGCCAGAACCCCGTCATTACCTCCCAGTCCCCAAATTCCACCTCAGACTCCCCCCAGAGCCTCCCGTTCCCCTCAGGGTACCCCCAGGACCCCCGGCTCCCCTCAGGACTCCCCATTTCCCCTCAGATACCCACCCAATGTCCCCAGGGCTCCCTGAAGGGCCCTCAGGCCCCACTCCAACCCTCACTTTCCCCTCAGGTCTCCCTCCCCAGAGCCCCCCATTTCTTTCTGGGACCCGTATTCCCCCTTCGGACTCCCAATGCTCCCCAATTTCTCCCCATTTCCCCCAATTTCTCCCCATTTTCCCCAATTTCTCCCCAATTCCCCCCGCCTGCCTGGAGGCCGCGCCCCCTCACGTGCCGGTGGGCGGGGCCAGCTCCGGCTCGTGCCGGCGACCGTTGGGCGGGGAAGGGGAAAAAAAAAAAAATCGCTCGAGCTCTCCCGCGCTTCGCTCCGATTGGCCCGCGGGGCCCCAGCTCGGGCGCTGATTGGCTCCCGCGCTTAGGGCGGAGGCGAGTTGGGAATAACGGGTGGAAATGGGGGAAAAGGCGGAAAAGTGGGAAAAGGAGGCAGAAAATGGTGGCAAAAGGGGAGAGACGGGGTCCGATGAGAGGGACTTGGAGTAATGGGGGAGAACTGGGGGTGAATGGCGATACTGGGGTAAAATTAAAGGAGAATACAGAGAATGGGAAATAATGGGAGAAATGAGGATAAAGAGGGAAGATAGCGACAGTGAGGGAAAATGGGTAAAAATCGGGGAAATTGGGGGATTGTGGGGGGAAATGGGACATAGTGGCTAAAATTGGGATTAGCCCATAAAAATGGGCTAAAATTGGGATTGTTGCGGGAAAATAGGGAGAAAATTTGGCAGAAAATTGACGGAAAATAGAAGAAATGGTGGAGAAAGGAGAATGGGGTAGAAAGGGAGACTTGGAGATAATGGGGGTAATGGGAGAAATGGGGGGAAATAGAATAAAACGCGGGAAATTTTGGATAATGGGGGAAGCTGGGGATAATGGGGTAAAGTGGGGGGGGACGGGATAAAATGGGAGGAAATTGTGAGAGAAATGGGAAGAAATTGGGAGGAAATTTGGGATAATGGGGGAAAATGGAAGTCTCATCCTCATCGTTTATTTGCAACTTATTAAAGATTCATTAACGATTTATTAGCAATTTATCAGCTCCAGGTGAGGGTGGGGTCCCCCAGTACCCCCCAGACCCACACCAGCCTAATTTCGGGATTTCTCAGAATCAGCACAGCCTTGTGTTACCACAGCAAAGCCTTAGCGGGGCGGGGGGCACGCGGGAGATTTTGGGGACCCCAGCCTCATTTCGGGGGGTCTTTTAAGGCTTCTCCAGGAGGCCATCGGCGGCAGGGGGGGTCCCCACGTCCTGGTAGGTGGGCTGCACCCCCCGGGAAATGTCCTCGTACATGGAGCACTCGTCCAGGTTCAGCCCCTGTGGAAATTGGGGAGGGGGTTTGGTTTGGGGGTCATGGACATCCCTCTCCCCCCAAGCCCCTTTTTTGGGGGGGCTCAGGGCCTTCCCCCCTCCCCACCCCAGGTCACCTCATAAAGATTTTCTTCCTCCAAGGAGATTTTCTTGGGCTGGAGGAGCCGCTCATTGGCCCAGCGCTTCTGGAAATGGGGGGGAAAAAAAGGTACAGGGGGGTTTGGGGGACACCTGGGAGGATTGGGGGGGAATTTCAGGGGATTTGGGGTGCTGGGAGTCTCCGCGGGGGGGAATTAAGGGTGGCAGGGGGCATTTAGGGGTGGCTGGAAGGGGATTTATGGGGTATCAGGAGGAATTAGGGATGTCAGGACCAAAATTAAGGGTGATGGGGGCATTTAGGGGTACCTGGATGGGGATTTATGGGGTACTAGGATCAGAATTAAAGGGGCAGGGGGCATTCAGGGGTACCTGAAAGGGGATTTATGGGGTACCAGGAGTTACCAGAATTGGAATTAAGGGTGCCAGGGGGCATTTAGGGGTTCCTGGAAGGAGATTTCTGGGCACCAGGACTGGAGTTAAAGGGGCAGGGGGCACTGAGGGGTTCCTGGAAGGAGATTTATGGGTACCAGGATGTGAATTAAAGGGGCAGGGGGCACTTAGGGGTTCCTGGAAGGGGAATCAGGGTCACCAGGCCCGGCATTAGGGGCGGGGGTCCCCCGTGTCGCCCCCCACTCACCCTGAAGAGCAGCAGCAGCCCCGGCCCCGCCGCGCAGAGCAGCAGCAGCACGCCCTGCGCCGTCAGGATCCTGTTCTTGGTGGCGTCGTCCAGCCGCAGGAACGGCACGGGCACGGGCTCTGCCACAGCGGGTGTGTCAGCCGGAGCCCCCACACCCCCCGAGGGACCCCCCCCGAGGGACCCCCACTCACCCACGACCCGGACGAAGGTGCCGCAGGACTGCGCGGCCTCGTCGCCCGCGCGCACCCGGCAGAAGTAGAGCCCGCTGTGGTTGTGCTGCAGCTGCGGGAAGCTCAGCCTGGAGACCCCCGGGCCCTGCAGCACCCGGCGCCCCCCGCCCGCCGCCGGCACCTCCTGCGGCCAGCTGCAGTTCCAGCCGGGCCCGCGGTAGCGCCGCGGGCACACCTGCAGCCAGGTGACCTGGGGCTCGGCGCCCGGCGGCGCCGAGAAGCGGCACTCGATGTCCAGGTGAGAGCCCGGCTCTCCGGAGCGGGACGGGGGGCCGGGCTCCACGGTGAGCTGGCCCGGGGAGCCGCAGGAGCGGCCCGGCGCCGGGCTGGAGCGCACCGACAGCGTGGTGGGGCTGTCCTGGGCCGGGGGCGACGGCGGGGGGCTGGCGGAGTGGCACCTGGAACCTGCGGGGGGACAGGGGGACAGTGAGCCGGCTGGGGGAGTGGCACCTGGAACCTGCGGGGGGACAGGGGGACAGTGAGCCGGCTGGGGGAGTGACCCTGCTGGGGGGACAGGGGGACAGTGACCCTGCTGGGGGAGTGGCACCCGGAACGTGCGGGGGGACACTGGAGACTCTTGTGGGTGGGGGTCTCACACAGGGGTCACTGCACCCCCGTGGGTGGGGGTCTCACAGGGGACCCCGCAGGTGTCCCGGGGTGCCCCTGGCCCAGCCCCCCCAGTTTCAGTTCCCGCTGGTGACAGGAACTCAGGGGGGTCCCAGGGGACCCGCTGGCACAGGTGGCTTGGGGGGAAGCACCCGATGGTTTTGGGGTCCCCTAGAGACCCCCTGCCGGGTTCAGGGGTCCCCATGGTCACGGGTAACAGGCACTGGGGGCCCCCGTGAGGGGTGGGCACGGGTGGGACCCCCAGACCCAAACCCTGAGACCCCAGAAGTCCGGAAACAGCCCGGCCCAAAAACCCGAGAGCCCGGAAATGACATCCTCATTCAGGGTGTCCCTGAGACCCCCAGACCCAAACCCCGGCACCCCAGAACCCCTAAAGCCCCCCCAGACCCAAACCCCGGCACCCCAGAACCCTGAAAACCCCTCACACCCAAACTCAAACCCCGAAGCCCCCAGACCCAACCCCAGTACTCAGCCCCCCCACCCCCAGCGATACCTGGGAGGAGCAGGAGGAGGCAGAAGATGAGGAGGGGGCTTGGGACCCCCTGTTTTGGAGGAGCCCCCGGGATTTGGGGCGCGGCCGCCATCAGCTGCGTGCGCCCGGGCCCTGCAGGAGATTCGCCCCAGTGCCCCGAGGGGAGGGAAATGGGGGCGGCCCGCCCCAAAATCCCCTGGGACCTCGGGGCGGGGGTTAGCGTGGCTCGGGGAATTGAGGGTCGGCGTTGGGATTTGAGTCTGGGGTCTCGGGGCTCTGGGGGGCTCAGTACTGCAATGTCACCTTTTGGGTTTGGGGATTCCTGGGGGTTCGGGGTGTCAAGGTTTAGGTTTGGGGGTCTCGGGGGTTTGGGGTGTCAAGATTTAGGTTTGGGGGTCTCGGGGTGTCAGAGTTTGGGTCTGGGGGTTTCCCCGCGGTCTCAGGGGTCTCGAAGCCGTGGGTGTTTTTAGCACTGGAGTGGGGGCGAGTTGGGGTGGGTCTGGGGGTCACACCCATGTTTCACAGCCATGGACCGGTTCCGCGGGTCGGTTCCGTGTTTCACACCCATGGGTCCGTTCCGCGGGTCGGTTCCGTGTTTCACACCCATGGGGGCGTTCCGTAGCCGGTTCCGCGGGTCGGTTCCGCGTTTCACACCCATGGGTCACACCCTCTGGATCGGTTCCGTGGCCGGTTCCGTGGTCACCGGGCCCCGCCTCGCTTCCTGCGGGAAGTTCCGCGCTCTCTGCCCACCCGAGAACGCCTTTTCCCTTTTTTCCCCTTTTCCCCTTCCGGGTTTCCCTTTCCCCCCCCCAAACCACGGTCTTGGCCCCGCCCCCTTGGCCCCGGCTCCGCCCCCTTGGCCCCGGCTCCGCCCCCATTTCCTGGAGCGTTTCTCAGCGCGGAAACAGGTACGGGGCGGGGGGGCTGGGCGGGGGTCCCCGGGCCGTCTCCAAACCGCCCCGACCCCCCCGCAGCGCCCCCGGCGCTCCCCTGAGCCCCCTCCCCAATTCCCAGGAGCGCACCCCCCATCCCAGAGCGGATTTTCGGGGGGTCCGCCCTGACCCCCCCCGCCCCGCCCGCCCCGTTCCCAGCGGGGCCCTTTGTGCGGCCGCCGCCCCCTCCCCACCCGCGACCCCTCTCCAGAAACGCGGCGGGGGGGGGCGGGGGAACCCCTGGGACCCCCCCCAAATCCTGAGACCCCTCCGAACTGCGCACAGGACGGGCCCCCCCGCGGAGGATGGAGCCGGAGGAGGGGTTTAATGGGGTGAGCGGAGACCCCCCGAGATCACGGGTGGGGGGGGTCCCGAGGGACGGGGGCCTTTGGGACCCCGCGGTTTGGGGGCTCAGCGGGGCGGGGTTTTGGAATCCTGGGGGTCCCAAAATCAGGAGTTTGGGGGGCCCAGGATCTCGGGCATCTGCGGGTTCTGGGGGGTCCTGGGAGTTCTGAGGGGGTCCCAGCGGTCTCGGGGAGTTCTGAGAGGGTCCCAAAATCAGGAGTTTAAGGGGTCCGGGCGTTCTGAGGGGTCCGGGGAGTCTCGGGGTGTCCCGGGGGTCTTGGGGAGTTCTGAGAGGGTCCCAAAATCAGGAGTCTCGGGGGCTTTTGAGAGGGTCCCGGGGAGTCCCGGGCGTGGGGAGGGTCTCGGGACTGGGAGGTCCTGGGGGGCTCAGGGGTGTTGGGGTCTCTGGGGGTCTCAGGGCCGGGGTGTCTCGGTGAGTCTGGGGTCCCCCAGTCCCCCAAACGCCCCTGTCGCCCCCAGCCCCCCTGCGCGGGTGCCCGCGGCCCCGCGGCCGCTGCGATCATCGGCGCCGAGGACGAGGACTTCGAGAACGACATCGAGCCCGTGAGTGGGGCGGGGGTCCCGGGGCTCCCCGCCGCGCCCCCCGCCCCAAATGCTGACCCCGCTGCCCCCCGTGCAGACCCCCGAGGAGCAGAGCAGCCAGTTCCAGAGCCTGGAGCTGCTGCGGCAGCGCCCGCTGTCCCTCATGGCCTTCCTGCAGCACGTCGTGCTCCAGTTCGACTCCTGCCCCGTGGTGAGATGGGGAGGGGGCTCCGTGGGGAGGGGGCTCCGGACCCCCGGGACCCCCCAGGATCTGCTGGGGGTTTCCCCGGGAGTGACCTTCTGTCCCTGTTCCCCCCTCCCACGGGAGGGGCTGGAGCTCAGCTAAAACAAGGGAGGGGGAGGTTGGGGGGTCCGGGGGTTGGATTTTTGGGGGGTCACCCCGTCTCCCCCCCCAGCTGTGCTACCTGCACGTGGACATGATGCGGAGGATGAGCCCCAAGGAGGGCAGGAAGCAGTTCCTGGAGTTCTGCCACTTGTTCCTGGACAAGGCGGGGGTGAGAGACCCCCCGACCCCTCCCCACCCCTGAATGGTCCCCAGAATCCTGACCCCCTCCCCAGAATCTTGACCCTTCCCCAAAATCCCGACCCCTTCCCCAGAATCCTAATCCTTCCCCAAAATCCTGACCTTCTCCCCAAAATCTTGACCCCTTCTCCAAAATCCTGACCCCCTCCCTGAAATCCTGAGTCCCATCCCAACATTCTGATCCCTTCTCCAAAATCCTGACCCCCTCCCCGAATCCTGATCCCCTCCCCAAAATCCTGACCCCCTCCCCAACATCCTGACCCCCTCCCCAAAATCCTGACCCTTCCCCTCTGGCAGCTGCTGCGGGTGCCCATCCCACACCACGTCCAGTTTGAGCTGGGTGAGTGACACCCAAGGGGATGGTGAGACCCCCACCCTCGACCCCTCCTCTTTATGGGGGGCCCCCAGCCCCACACCCCCTCTGGAAGCTCTGCCGGAACCACAGCCGGGCTGGAAACTCCCCGAGCTTGGGGGGGGGGAGGCTCTGGGGACCCCCAAACCCCCGGGGGGCTGCTGAGCGGGGAGGGGTCTCACTGCCCCCCCCAGAGCGGAGCCGGCCGGAGCTGCTGCCCGAGGAGACCCAGCGGCGATTCCTGCAGGACATCCAGAGCTTCCAGGAGCCCGAGGTCGCCCGGCAGCTGGAGGACTTCAGGTGGGCACGGGGGGATTTGGGGCTCGGGGGTGACTGCGGGGGGCTCGGGGGTCCCACGGTGTCCCCCAGGTCCAAGCGGCTGATGGGGATGACACCAGGTGAGCAGGGGGTTGATCTGGGGGGGTTGATTTGGGGTTCAGGGGGCTGATTTGGGGGGCTGATCTGGGGGTCCCCCCAGGTCCAAGCGGCTGATGGGGATGACGCCGGGCGAGCAGGAGCTGGCTGAGCTGGAGCTGAGCCGGGCCCGGGACCCTGGCGGGGCCGAGGCCAGGGAGAGGCAGCTGGCAGAGCAGCTGCTGGCACGGCTGGAGGAGATGCAGTGAGTCTGGGGACCCCCAGACCCTCGGGGAATCCAGGGGGAGCCCCCAAAACCCTCGGGGAATCCAGGGGGAGCCCCCAAAACCCTCGGGGAGCCCCCGATGGCCCCTGGATCTGGGGGTCTTCCCCCTGCAGTGCTGAGACCCCTGGGACGCCTCCCCAACGCTTGGGGCTCCTCCCTGAGACCCCCCAAAATTGCATAAGGCTTCCCCAAATTCCTGTGAGCTCCCCAAATCTGTGGGTTGGGGCTGGTTTCAGGTTTGGGGAGATTTGGGAGTCTCTGGGTGTTTTGAGGGGGTCTCTGGGGTGTTTTGGGGGGGTCTCAGAAGGGATTTTGGGATCTCTGGGGTGTTTTGGGGAGTCTCAGGTGGGATTTGGGGGTCTCTGGGGTGTTTTGGGGGGAATCTCTGGGGTGTTTTTGGGGGTCTCAGGTGGGATTTGGGGGTCTCTGGGTGTTTTGGGGGGTCTCAGGTGGGATTTGGGGGTCTCTGGGGTGTTTTGGGGGTCTCAGGTGGGATTTGGGGCTCACCCTCCTGTTCTTCCACAGCCTCACCATTTCTTCCGACGAGGAGAAAAGGTGAGGGGGGGGTTCCTGGGGGGCTGGGAACACCCCGGGGGTTCGGGGGGGATTTGGGGACCCCCCAGAACTCACCCAGCCCCCTCCCCTCCCCAGCTCCCTCATCTTCGGCGCCATCGTCACCTACATGCGGTTCCTGGGGGTCCGGGCCAAGGGGGGCGAGGGCAAAAAGCACAAATCCAACTTCTTCCGGAAAAAGGTGAGAGCCAGAGCCCCCAAAATACACCTGAGCCCCCAAAAATACCCCTGAGACCCCAAAAATACCCCTGAGACCCCAAAAATACCCCTGAGACAGCCCTGAGCCCCCAAAACAGCCCCCCAATAAAATCCAAATCCAACTTCTTCCGGAAAAAGGTGAGAGCCAGAGCCAGACCCCCCAAAACTGCCCTGAGCCCCCCAAAATACACCTGACACCCCAAAATACACCTGAGCCCCCCAAAAATACACCTGACACCCCAAAATACACCTGAGCCCCCCAAAAATACCCCTGGGACCCCCAAAATCCCCCTGACCCCCTGCCCCCCTGTCCCGCAGGTGTCCGGGAAGGAGCCCCCCCCCAGCAAGGCCCGCAGGGGGTTCAGCCTGCCCGGGGCGGGGCTGTGGGGGCGCGACAGCCACGGTGAGTGCGGGGCAGACCCCTCCCCAAAATACCGCGGGGGATGGGGAGACACCCCTCCCCACCTCCCGCAGCCCCCTCCCCCTCAGGCGCCCCCTCCCCACGTTTTGTCCCGCAGGGGCCGAGTTCAGGCAGAGCAAAGGGCCCGAGGGAGAAGGTACCCCCGGACCCCTCCCCAATTACACCCCTGCACCCGGACCCCTCCCCAGCTATGCCCCGGACCCCTCCCCAGTTATACCCCGGACCCCTCCCCAGTTATATTCCTGACCCCTCCCCATTTATTCCCCCAGCCTGGGACCCCCCTCCCCATTTATTCCCCCAGCCCACCGAGCTCCCCCATGGGACCCCCGCCCCATTTATCCCCACCCCCATTGGACCCCCCAACCCCCTTTTCAACCCCCCCCAATTCCCGGGGGGGTCACTCAGGACCCCCCAGAGATTTCGGGGGGCTCTGGGGTGCCCCTGACCCCCATCCCCCCCCAGGTGAGAAGCCCCCTCCCCCCGAGCGGAGGGGCCCGCGGGGCTGAGCGGGGAGGGGCTCCCCGCGCCCCCGCCCTGGGGGCCCAGCCGGGACCCCCGACCCCCCCCCCGGCCCGGGGGGCCCCGGGACCCCCCCGGGGGAGAACGGTGCCGAGCCCGAGCCAGGTGAGGGGGGTTAATTTAATTTGGGGAGGGGGCGGGGGTCTTGTGCTGCACCCCCTGACCCCAAACCCCCCTCCCTGCAGGGACTGACCCCCAGGACCCCAGGAATTGGGGGCCCCCGAGCCCCCGGGAGCAGCACGCGGTGGAGGAGGGGCTGAGAGCGACAGGTGGGTGAGACCCCCCCCAGTTTAGGGCTGTGTCCCCCCCAGTCCCAAATTGGGCTGCCCAAACCCCCCCACCCCAAATAACCTCCCCTAATGACCCCCCCAAATTAACCTCCCCTAATTACCCCCCCCCCCCAAATTAACCCTGCAAAGGCTGTTTGGAGCTGGGACCCCCCCAAATTAACCCCCCGCTCCCCAAATTAACCCTGCACCGCTTGACCCCTCTCTGGAAGATTTTGGGAGACCCCACCCCAAATTAACCCCTCCTGAGCTGGGATCCCCTCCCCAAATTAACCCCCTCCCCAAATTAACCCTGCACTGCCTTACCCCGCCCTGGATGATTTTGTGAGACCCCTCCCCAAATTAATTCTCTCCCCAGACGCCGCCTCAGGTTGGTGACCCCCCCCCTGCATGCCCCGGGGGGGGCGGGGCGTTGCCCCCACCCCAAATTACCCAGCTAAGTACTGCCCCACCCCCGCATGGAGCCCCCTCCCCAAAAATCACTCACCCGTCCCCCCTCTCTGCATGCCCCCCCGTTTTCTGTGTCCGTCCTCGTCCCGTCCGTGCCCCCGTTTTTGGCTTTTTGGGCTCCCCGCCCAGGATTTTGGGGCGCTCCGAGAGCCTGCGGGGCCCCGAGCGACGCCGCTCCCAAAAAATGGGGGCGGGGCGCCAGACCCCGGCCCCGCCCCCGGCCCCGCCCCGCGCCCGCAGCAACGCCGACCTGCGGGGACCCCCCCCCACGTAGGTCTGGGGGCTGGGGGGGAAAAGGGGGCGGGATTGGGGTTGGAAACACCAGGATTGGTTAAAAACTGCGGGGTTGGGGTCAGAAACGGCAGAAATGGTTAAAAACAGCAGGAACGGGGTTACAAACACCAGAAATGGTTAAAACCCCCAGGATTTAGGGTCTCTCCGTGCCCCCCTCCCCAGTTCAGGATTTTTGGGAGGTGTTTCCCTGGGGGGAGGGGTCTGTCATTATAAACCCCTGAGGGGTTTTGGGTCGGGGGTCTCCCCCCCTCGCCCGCCCCCTGACCCCGAGCCGTGCTCCCCGCGCAGCCCCGAGCCGGGGGGGCCCGGGGGGGGCGCGGAGCCGCCGCCCTTTCTGCCTCGGCAGCCTGAGGAGGCTGCGCCGCGCCTGGAGCCGGAGCTGGAGCTGGAGCCGCCGGCCTGGCGGGAGCTCGCCGCCCCCGAGGCGCTGCTCAGGCTGCCCCAGCGCGAGGTGCGGCGCCAGGAGGTCATCAACGGTGAGGGGGGCCTGGAGCACACCCCAAAAACACCCCAGAGACACCCCAGAAACACCCCAGAGACACCCCAAAAACACCCAAAACCTGAGCACCCCAAAAACCTCCCCATAGAGCCCCGACCCAAAACTCCCCCAATCCCACTCTGTGCTGCCCCAGCGCGAGGTGCGGCGCCAGGAGGTCATCAACGGTGAGGGCAGCCCCAAAACACCCCAGAAACACCCCAGAAACACCCCAAAAACACCCCAGAGACACCCCAAAAACCCGCTCGGCACCCCCAAAAACCTCCCCATAGAGCCCCTCTTCCATAACACCCGAGACGTCCCCGAATCTGTCTCCTCATTGTACCTGAGAAGGAGCAAAGCAGGGGATCATCGATGGTGAGGGGAGCCCTGAAACACCCCCAAAAATGAACTCTCTGCCCCCCAAACCCTCCAGGACCCCCCAGATCCCCCCAGAGCTGCTGGAGCTCCCCGGCTCTCCCCCAAAATCCCTGTGGGACGCCCAAAATCGCTCTGAGACCCCAAAATCCCTGCGGGACCCCCCCAAATCCCTCTGAGACCCCCAAAATCCCTGCGGGACCCCCCCAAATCCCTCTGAGACCCCCAAAATCCCTGTGGGACCCCCCCAAATCCCTCTGAGACCCCCCAAATCCCTGCGGGACCCCCCAAATTCTCTCTCCCAGAGCTGTTCCTGACGGAGCACGCCCACGTGCGCATGCTGCGCGTGCTGCTGGGGCTGCCTGAGCACCCCCAAACCCCCCTGACAGACCCCTGGGACCCCCAAACCCCCCTGAGCCCCCCAAACTCTCTCTCCCAGAGCTGTTCCTGACGGAGCACGCCCACGTGCGCATGCTGCGCGTGCTGCTGGGGCTGCCTGAGCACCCCCAAACCCCCCTGACAGACCCTGGGGATCCCCCAAACCCCCCTGAGCCCCCCAAACTCTCTCTGCCAGAGCTGTTCCTGACGGAGCACGCCCACGTGCGCATGCTGCGCGTGCTGCTCGAGCTCTTCTACCAGCCCATGCTGCGCGAGGGGTTCTTCGACGAGCAGGAGCTCTCCAACATCTTCCCCAGCCTCGAGGACCTCGTGGAAGTTCACAGTGAGGCCCGCCGTGGGGGGAGGGGGTTGGGGGTTTTTTTGGGGGGTTTTTGAGGGGGTCCAACCGCCCCTGTCCTGTCCCAGCCGTGTTCCTCGACAGCCTCAAGCGGCGGCGGGAGGAGAGCGGGTTCATCATCGGAGAGATCGGGGACGTGCTGCTGGCCAGGGTGGGCTGGGGGCTCTGGGGGGCTCTGGGGATCATGGGGAGGGTCTGGGGGGTCCTGGGGGGGTCTGGGGTATCTGGGGGGGGTCCCTGGCAGGGTCACATTGAGGGGTCTGGGGTCCGTCATTACTGAGATCGGGGACGTGCTGCTGGCCAGGGTGGGGCTGGGGGCTCTGGGGGGGTCCTGGGGGGGCCCTGGAGGGGTCACATTGAGGGGTCTGGGGTCTGTCATCTCCAAAATTTGGGATGTGCTGCTGGTCAGGGGGGTTTGGGGGTCTTGGAGGAGACTCAGGAGGGTTTTGGGGGGTCCCAGGGTGGGAATGGGGGGTCCTGGGGAGGTTTTGGGGAGTCCTGAGGGGTCCCAGGGCGGAAATGGGGGGGGCTCTGTGAGTTTTGGGGTCGGTGGGGGGGTCGTGTTTGAGTCTGGGGTCGCACCTGTGATTTTGGGGGGTCTCACTCATGTTCTGTGGGTCCCCCCCGGGTTCGGGGTCCCCCCCTGCCCCCCCAGTTCGAGGGCACCGAGGGCAGCTGGTTCCAGAAGATCTCGGCCCGGTTCTGCAGCCGCCAGAGCTTCGCCCTGGAGCAGCTCAAGGCCAAGCAGAGGAAGGACACCCGCTTCAGCCAGTTCATACAGGTACCTGAGACAGCCCAAAAACACCTGAAACACCCCAAAACCAGCCTGGAAACAGCCCAGGTTCCATCTGTGCTCCCAGGAGGCCGAGAGCCGCCCGCGCTGCCGGCGGCTGCAGCTCAAGGACATCATCCCCACCGAGATGCAGCGGCTGACAAAGTACCCCCTGCTGCTGCAGAGCGTCACCAAATGCACAGGTGAGACCCCAAAAACACACCTGGGGGGTGGTCAGTGTCAGTCAGTGTCACAGAGTACCCCCTGCTGCTGCAGAGCGTCACCAAATGCACAGGTGAGACCCCAAAAACACCCCAAAAACACACCTGGGGGCTCAGAGTCACCACAGTACCCCCTGCTGCTGCAGAGCGTCACCAAATGCACAGGTGAGACCCCAAAAACACACCTGGGGGGCTCAGAGTCACCAAATGCACAGGTGAGACCCCAAAAACACACCTGGGGGGCTCAGAGTCACAAAGTACCCCCTGCTGCTGCAGAGTGTGACCGAGTGCACGGGTAAGGGCACCCCAAAAACCACCTGAGACACTCCAGAAACACCCCAAAAACCAGCTGGGACACCCGAAAAACAGCTGGGACGGGGGGGGCAGGGGTGGAGGTGTGGGGGTGGTTTTGGGGCTGATTTTGGGGTGATTCTGGGCTGATTTTGGGGTGATTTTGGGGCTGATTTTGGGGTGATTTTGGGGCTGATTCTGGGCTGATTTTGGGGCTGATTTTAGGGTGATTCTGGGGTGAATTTGGGGCTGATTCTGGGCTGGTTTTGGGGCACTGCTCTCGCTCTGACCCCCCGAACCCGCAGAGGCCGCGGCCGAGCGCGCCCGGGTGGAGCAGGCGGCCGAGTGCTGCCGCCAGATCCTCAACCACGTCAACCAGGAGGTCCGGGACATGGAGAACCTCATGGTAGGGCCCCAAAACCCCCCAAAACCCCCAGAATCCCCCCAAAATTCCCCAAGTCCCCCAAATCCGCAATGCCCCCCCTGCACCTGCAGAGGGCGCCGGCGCCTCGCACATCCCCAAACCCTCCCGGACCCCCAAAATCATCCCCAAATACCCCCAGGGACCCCCCCAAACCTCCCCAATGTGTCCCACAAACCCTTCGGGACTCTCAGAGCTCCCCCCGACCCCTCCGGGACCCCCGAAATTCTCACCAGGGCCGGGCCTGCCATGCCCCCTCCTCACCTGCAGGGGGCGCCAAAATCCGCCCGGACCCCACCGGGATCCCCAAATTCTCCTTCTGGGGGGTCCCAAAATCCCCCCCAGAGTCCCCCCAGAGTCCCCCCAGTCCCCCCCAGTCCCCCAAATCCCCCCTGCCCCCGCAGAAGCTCAAGGATTACCAGCGGCGCCTCGACCTGTCCAGCCTGAAGCAGAGCACGGACCCCCTGCTCAGCGAGTTCAAGGTGAGGGGGGGCCCGGGGGGGGCCGGGACCCCCAAATGTGCCCTGGGGGTCCTTCCCCAATCCACCCCGAGCGTCCCAAATGCCCCCTATCTCCCTGAGCCCCCAGATCCCTGCAAAGCCTGTTCCAAACCCCAAAATCCCCTCCCAAATCCCCCCCAATCCCCCTGATCTCCCAGATCCTGCAAATCCTGCTCCAAACCCCCCAAATTCCCCTCTCTTTGTCCTCCCCAAATCCCCTCCCAATCCCCCCCAAATCCCCTCCAAATTCCCCCAAATCCTCCCCAAATTGCCTCCAAATTCTCCCCAAGTTCCATCCCCAAATTCTCCCAAAATCCCAAATCCCCCCAGAACACTGACATCACCAAACACACCCTGGTGCAGCCCCTTTCCCCCAAATTCCACTTCCCAAAAACCCCCAAATCCCCCAAATCCCCAGAACACTGACATCATGAAACTCATCCCCCAAAAAACCCCAAAATCCCCCAAACCCACCCCAGAACACTGACACACCAAACGCACCCTGGTGCACGAGGGGCCCCTTTCCCCCAAATTCTGTCCCCCAAATCCCCCCAAAAACCACCGAAATCCCCAAACCCCCAGAACACGGACATCACCAAGCGCACCCTGGTGCACGAGGGGCCGCTCACCTGGCGCGTCACCCGCGACAAGGCTGTGGGTGAGCCACTGGGGGGGCCCCAAAATCCGGGGGGAGGGCCCCAAAATCCTGGGGGGGGGCCCCAAACCCTGGGGAGGGCCCCAAAATCCGGGGGGAGGGCCCCAAAACCCCGGGTGGGTGAGTGGATTTTGGGGCGTGGGTGAGCAGATTTCAGGGGATTTTGGCGGGATTCTGGCGGGATTTCGGGGGCTCCCCCAGCCCCCGCGGTTGCTGTGATCACCTCACCGATGCCCCCCCATTTCGGGGTCCCCCCAGAGGTGCAGGTGCTGCTGCTGGACGATCTGCTGGTGCTGCTGCAGCGGCAGGAGGAGCGGCTGGTGCTGCGCTGCCACAGCCGCGCCCTGGGGCCCGCGCCCGAGGCCAAGCAGCTGCTGAGCCCCGTGATCCGGCTCAGATCGGCCATGACCAGAGAGGTGGCCACGGGTGAGACTGGGGGGGCTGAACTCAACATTTGGGGGTCACGCTGAGCCCCGTGATCCGGCTCAGATCAGCCATGACCAGAGGTGGCTACGGGTGAGACTGGGGGGGCTGAACTCAACATTTGGGGGGTCACAGGGTGAGATTTGGGGGTGTCACACTGAGATTTGGGGGTGTCACACCGAGATCTGGGGGACCAAGCAGCTGCTGAGCCCCGTGATCCGGCTCAGATCGGCCATGACCAGAGAGGTGGCTACAGGTGAGATTGGGGGGGTCAGCCCCAAATTTGGGGGGTGTCACACTGAGATTTGGGGGGTCCCAGGGCGAGGTTTGGGGAGAGGAGCTCGGTTTGGGGGTGCTCACTCTCACCCCGTGATCTGGCTGCGCTCGGCCATCACCAGGGAGGTGGCTACAGGTGAGACTGGGGGGTCACCCCGGGATTTGGGGGTGTCCCACCGAGGTTTGGGGGCCTCACCCCGGGATTTGGGGGTTCCCTGCCCCCAGACCACAAGGCGTTCTACGTCATCGTGAGCTGGGAGAACGGGGCCCAGATCTACGAGCTGGTGGCGCCGAGCGTGGCCGACAGGAAAAGGTGGGGAGGGGGCGCCTGGGGGGTCCCCAGGGGGTCTGGGGGAGTTCTGGGGGGTCCTGGGAGGGTTTGGGGGGTCCTGGCCGGGATCCCTGGGGGATTTTGGGGTGTGCTGTGGCTTTTTGGGGGTCCTGGCAAGGGTTTTTGAGGGGTTGGTGTGGTTTGAGGCTGTTCTCTGGTTTTTGGGGGGTCCTGGATGGGTTTTTGGGGTGCCTGGATGGGTCCTGACCCCCCCTGCCCCCACCAGCATCATCAGTGACACCGCAGGGTCCCTGGGGGCTTTGGGGGATTTTTGGGGGTTGGTGGTGTTCTGTGTTTTTTGGGGAATTTGGGGGGGTCCCTGGGTCGGTTTTTTGGGAGGTCTGGGGGTGCTGACCCCCCCTGCCCCCCCAGCTGGTGCAGCATCATCAGTGACACCGCGGGGTCCCTGAAGCTGCCGGGGGCTCAGCGGGGCCGGGCGGCGCGGGCGGGGGGCTCGGCGGGACCCCAGCCCCCCCTCGAGTGAGTACAGACCCAAAAACACCCCAAAAACACCCCAAAAATACCCCAAAAACACCCCAAAAACACCCCAAAAATACCCCAAAAACACCCCAAAATCCCACAGCCCCCCTCGAGTGAGTACAGACACAAAACCACCCCAAAAACACCCCAAAACACCCCAAAAACACCCCAAAATCCCACAGCCCCCACTGGAGTGAGGATAGAGACAAAAACCCCCAAAACACCCCAAAAACCAACCCAGAGACCCCAAAACCCCCCTCGAGTGAGCACAGACCCCAAAAACATCCAAAAATGTGCCCAGACACCCCCAAAAACCCCAGAAATGAACCCAGAGACCCCAAATCACCTCCAAACCCCCCCCGAGCCCCCCCAGAGCCCCCCTGGATACCCGAGGGGATTTTGGGGGGTTTGGGGGGGATTTTGGGGGATTTTGGGGTCTGACGCTCCCCCCTCCCCCCGCAGTTACCGAGACCCCTCCGAAAATGGGGGGGGGGCGCTGAAGGAGCCGCTGCCCCTGGACGGTGAGGGGGGGGGATTTGGGGGGGGGTTTGGGGTATCCCGTTGGTATTTTTGGGGTTCCTGTGTGGTTTTTTGGGGTGTCCCGGGACGATTTTGGGGTCCCCGGGCAGATTTTGGGGTCCCCGGGCGGTTTTTAGGGTCCCCGGGCGGATTTTGGGGTCCCCGGGCGGTTTTTGGGGTCCCCGGGGGTATTTTGGGGTCCCCGGGCGGATTTTGGGGTGCATTCTGGTGCATTTCTGTGCCCCCCAGAGCGGGACAAGGACGGGGCCGTGGAGGGAACCGATTTTGGGGGGGGCCCCCCCGAGAGGCGGGGGGGGCTGGGGGGGCTCCCCGACCCCCCGAGGGGGGGGGGCTGGCGGCGGCCGCGCTGCAGAGAGGTGAGACCCCCCAAAATCACCCCAAAATCACCCCAAAATACCCCAGGAACACCCCTATAACACCCCAAAACACCCCAAAAACTGTAAAATACCCGAAATCCCCCTGAAACACCCCAAAATCACCCCTAAATAACCCAAAACACCCCAAAACCATCAGAATCCCCCAAAATCCCCCAAAAACCTCCCCAATCCCCCAGACCCCCCAAAAACCTTCCCAATCCCCCCAAATCCCTCCCAAATCACCCCAAAACCCCCCAAAAACCTTCCCAATCCCCCAGGCCCCCCCCAAAATCACCCCAAAATCACCCCAAAAACCTTCCCAGGCCCCCAGACCCCCAAAAACCTTCCCAAACCCCCCCAAACCCCCCCAATTCTCTCCCCCCCAGTCCAGGCGCTGCGGCGGCTCCTGCGGCCCCTCCCCCCCGAGCCGGATTTGGGGGGGGGTCCCGGCGCCGCCCCCCCCGAGGGGGAGGGGGAGAGGGAGAGGAGACCCCCGGGGGACGGGGCCGAGAGCGACGGGGGGGCCGCAGGTGGGGGGGACCCCAAAATATGGGGGGGGGGGGAGAGACCCCAAAATAGGGGGGGGGAGGGGGGATAGACCCCAAATTGGGGAGGGGCGGCGGGGGGGGATGGGGGCCCCAAAATTGGGGATGGGGGCCCCAAAATTGGGGGATTTGGGGGCAGGTGGGGCGGGCACTGGGACCCCAAAATTGGGGAGGGGCGATCCCCAAATTAAGGGATTTGGGAAGGGTGGGGGGGGGGAAATTTGGGGATGTGGGCGGGGGACACCCCCAAAACTGGGGAGGGCATCCCAAATTGGGGGCAGGTGAGGGGGGCCAAAATTGGGGGCAGGTGAGGGGGCCAAAATTGGGGGTTTGGGCGGGGAGGGGGAAGGAAATCGGGGGCGGAATTTGGGGAGGGGGCGTCTGACTGACGGTGCCTTTCCCGCAGGGGGCCCCCGACGGCCCCTGGGGCCCGAGCGGAGCCCCGGCGCTGGCCCCGCCCCCGCGCTGGCCCCGCCCCCGCGCTGGCCCCGCCCCCGCGCTGGCCCTGCCCCCCCGCGGCCGCGTGGCTGGGGGCGGAGCTGGGGGCGCTGGAGGGGGCGCTGCGGGGGCTGCAGGTGAGGGGGCTTTGGGGGTCCTGGGGGTTCGGGGGTTTCTTGGGGAAGAGACCCCTCCCCTCTCAGAACGAGGGGGGATTTTTTATTTTGGGGGGGGTGGTCGCACAAAAATGGGGATCGGGACCCCGCCCCATTAGTGGGACCCCCCCCATTACCAGGACCCCCAGTACCGAGACCCTCCCCAGTTCCGGGACCCTCCCCAGTAACGAGACCCCTCCCCAATTCCCCCCCAGGAGCTGGAGGAGCAGCACTGGCGCCTCTGCCCCAAGCGCGGCCTCTTCACCTGACCCAGGTGAGCGCGACCCCCCAGTTTGGGGAGGGGGCGGCCCCGGGGGTGTCCCCCCGCCCCCTCTCACCCCCCTTTCCCCTCCCCTCCCCCAGGAGGATCCGCGCCCCCTCCCCAATTCGGGGCTGCAGTTCCCGGAGCCGCCGCCGGGGGGCGACAAGCGCCGAGAGCCTCGCGGGTTTTTATTTTGGGGAGGGGTCCCCACGCCCCCCCCTCCCCCTCCTTTTTTATTTTGGGGTGGGGGCGTCCCCTCTGCGCTGTTTGTTCTGTTTTTATAAATTTGCTGCGATTTTATATAAATTTATATATTGGGGGGGAGGGGGGTGGCGACCCCTCCCCAATTTTAGCGCTTGGGGGGGGGGTGATGTACAGAAATTTGGGGAGGGGGCGTAATTAAAGCTTCCCCTCCCCCCCCGCACACCCCGGTTTGGGTGGAAAACCAAAGAATTCGGGAAATGCCAAATAAACCCGGGGGGGTTTTTTTGGTTTTTTTGGGGGAGGGGGCGGCACAGCGGGGACCCCTCCCCCACCCCCCCCCGCGCCGAGACCACCCCCCCAAATAAAGCGAGAAGGAGCGAGGGGCGTTTATTGCTTGAGCGGCCGCGGGGGGGGGCGGGGGGGCCGCGGGAATTTGGGGAGGGGGCTGTGGGGGGGGAGGGGCTCGTTCCTCCGTCACAACGACACAAGCGGGGGGAGGGGCGCGGGGGGGGCACAACCGATATTGCACTTGAGTGGGGAGGGGGCGTCAAAGGAGGGGAGGGGGGCGGGGCCGCCCCCTCCCCAAATTCAGCGTGGGAAAAGGGGAGGGGGCGCGGGGGGGGGGGGGGGAGCGCCCCGGGCCTGGGTGGATTTTGGGGAGGGGGGAGGGGTGGATGGGACCCCCCCCCCAGTTCAGGGGTGGATTTTGGACCCCTCCCCAATTCAGGGGGGTCGCTCTGGGACCCCTCCCCAATTCAGGGGGCTCTGGGACCCCTCCCCAGTTTAGGGGGGCTCTGGGACCCCTCCCCACCCGGGGTCTCTCAGGGGCGCGCGGGGCCCTTCCCGCGGGCGGGGGGCTGCTGCGGGGGAGGGGCGGCGGGGGTCTCGGCCTGTCCTCGAGCTCGCCCCTCCCCCATCCGTCACCTCCAGCTCCGAGTCCGACCCTCCCTCGCTCCTCTCTCCTCCCCCGGCGCGGGGGGGCGCGGGGGGCGCGGGGGGAGGGGGCGGCAGGAAGAAGGGGGGGGGGTAGAGCGCGGGGGGGGGCGGGGGCAGCTTGGCGGGGGCGGGGGGCAGCGGCAGGTACGACCCCCACCCCCAGGGGTACTCGGGCAGGGGGGGGGCGCGCCCGAAGCCCCCCGCCCCCCCCAGCAGCGGCGGAACCTTCGAGAACCCCGAGAGACCTGCGGGGGGGGAGGGGAGGGGAGGGGGCGTCAGGGGGCCCCAGGAGTTTGGGGTCCCCTCCCCTCCCCCCCGGTGATTTTGGGGACCCGCAGTGGATTTGGGGAGGGGGCTGGGATGGTGTGGGGGGTCCCCGCCCGTTCGGGGGTCCCATTCCCGTCCCAAGGTCCCCCCGTGTCCCCCGGTTTTGGGGTCCCTTTTCGGGGGTCTCTGTTTTGGGGGTCTCCATTTTGGGGGTCCCATTCCCGCCCGGGGGTCCCCGCCCGTTTTAGGGGTCCCATTTGGGGGTCCCACCCCCTGTCCCCCTCCCCAGTTCGGGGATCCCCCCTCTCCCCTCCCCAATTCGGGGGTCCCCCCCTCCCCCCTCCCCATTTCGGGGTCCCCCTCACCCGGGCCCAGCAGCGGCGCCGCCTCGAGCCGCAGCTTCTCGGGGGTCTCGGGGGGTCGCTCGAACAGGGGGGGGCGCCCGGGGGGTTCGGGGCGGGGGGCGCAGAACAGGGACTGCAGCGTCTGCGGGGGGAGGGGCGGCGCAATTTGGGGAGGGGGCCGGGGGACACCCGGCTGAAGCCCCCTCCCCAAATTCCCTCCCCAAATTCCCTCCCCAGGTCTCAGCGCTGACTCTGAACGAAGACCCTCCCCAAATTCCCTCACTCGAGCCTCCTTCCCCCCAGCGCCCCGGGGCGGTTTCTGACCGCAGCCCTCCCCAAATTGCCCCGCCGTACCTCGGGGGTGAGGGGCGCGCAGTCGGGGGCGCTGGGGGCGGGGCAGGGGGCGGGGGTCAGCAGCAGCGGCGCCCCCGCCCCCAGCTCCAGCAGCGGGTAATTCACCAGCACCACCTTGCTGAAGTTGAACTTTGTAGGTGAAGCGCTTGCCCTTGGTCTTGTGCAGGATGCGCTTGTTGTAGTAATACCTGGGGGGGCGGGGTCGGGAACTGGACCGGACCGACAGAACCGGGAACCGCCAGAGCCGCTGCGTAGTAATACCTGGGGACAGACTGGGACCAGAATGGGACCGAAACTGAACTGGACAGAACCGGCCAGGGCCTCCCAATGTCCCCAGGTGTGTCCCCAGGTATCCCCATATCTCAGGGGAGGTGTGTCCCCAGGCTGGGACCAGAGGTGGGACCGAACTGGACTGAACTTGTTGTACATGGGGCCGGCACAGGTGGCCTCCCCAGGTGTCCCAATGTCCCCAGGTGTGTCCCCAGGTATCCCCAGGTGTGTCAGGTATCAGGTGTATCAGGTATCCCCAGGTGTGTCCCCAGTGTCCCCAGGTGTGTCCCCACCTGTCCCAGGTGTGTGTCCACCTGTCCCAGGTGTGTGGCGCGGCTGAGCTTGTCGTAGTTCATGTGGGGCTTGCACTTGCGCACGCCCCAGAGCCGCGCCACCTCGTCGGGGTCCTTGATGACGAACTCGCCGTAGTCGCCCTGCCAGGCGATGACCTCGCGGTACTGCTCCTGCCGCAGCAGCTCCAGGATGAAGTGCCACAGCTGGATCTGCCGCGAGCCGGGGCTGGACTCGGCCTTGTACGCCCACTCGGGGAACGCGAACCCTGCGTGACGTCATCATCGTCACTGTGACATCATCAGTGACGTCATCATCATCATCATCATCATCATCAGAATCATTGTATGACATCATCATCATCATCGTTATCGTCACTGTCACTGAGCCGGGGCTGAGCTCGGCCTCCTGCGCCCACTCGGGGAACGCGAACCCTGCGTGACGTCATCATCGCCACTGTGACGTCATCAGTGACATCATCATCATCATCATCATCAGAATCACTGTATAACATCATCATCATCATCGTTATCATCACTGTCACTGAGCCAGGGCTGAGCTCGGCCTCCTGCGCCCGCTCGGGGAACGCGAACCCTGGGAATGGCATCATCGGTGTGACGTCATCAGTGACATCATCGTCATTGTCGCTATCACTGTATAACATCATCATTATCATCATCGTCACTGTGTGACACAAACAGTGACACCGTCCCTGTCACTGAGCCGGGGCTGGGCTCGGCCTCGTGCGCCCACTCGGGGAACGCGAACCCTGCGTGACGTCATCGCTGATGTCATCATCACTGTGACATCATCAGTGTGATACCATCGTCACTGTGAGACATCATCACATCTCCAGGTATGTTCCAGCTGTGCCCAGCTGTGCCCAGGTGTATCCCAGCTGTGTCCAGGTGTGCCGCCCACCCCCAGGTGTACCTGGTGTCCAGAGCGCCGGCACGGGGGCGGAGAGCAGCAGGTCGGACACGCAGGTGCAGTCCATGGCGGGGGGGTCACACCTGCGGGATTCGGGGTCAATTTGGGGGATCCGGGGCGGTTTGGGGTGAGTTTGGGGTGAATTTGGGGGGTCCGGGGGGGCTCTGAGGGCGCGGGAGCAGATTTAAGGGGGGCGGGTGAAGATTTTGGGGTGCAGGGGGGGATTTTAGGGAGGAGAGTTTGGGGCACGAGGGGCTCATTTCGGGGCCGGGGGGGTTTTGGGGGGGTTACGGATGTGGGGGCGGATTTTGGGGCAGATTTTGGGGCACGGGGGCAGCTTTGGGGGCGGGTTTGGGGCAGATTTTGGGGTATTTAGGGCGATTTTGGGGCACAGGTGCAGTTTTAGGGGCGGTTTTGGGGCGCTTTCGGGGATTTTGGAGGTTTCCTGACCGCGGCCGCTCTTCCCCTCCCCCTCCCCCCCCCTCCCCCTTCCCCCCCCGCCCCTCCCCCCCCGCCCCCGGCACCGGCGCCGGTTCCTCGTTATTTGGGATTTCGGGATTCGCCGCTTTTCAAGTGGGTTTGGGGTTTTTGGTTCTTTCCTGCGTTAACGACCCGCGCTGGGAATTGGGGCCGGCGGCCACCGGCGGGCACGGGGCGCTGCAGGGGCGGGGGAACCTATAGAGAGACCCTATAGATACGGGGGGAGACCCTATAGATACAGGGAGAGACCCTACAGATACCGAGAGAGACCCTATAGATACACACAGACCCCATAAACACACACGGGGCGCTGCAGGGGCGGGGGAACCTATAGAGAGACCCTATAGATACCGAGAGACCCCTTAAACACACACAGATCCCCTATAGACACACAGAGAAATCCCATAAACACACACAGATCCCCCACAGACACGGGGGTTTTAAACACACAAACAGACACAGAGAAATCCCCTATAGACACACGGAGACCCCATTAATGCACACAGACCTGTTAAACACACACGGATCCCCTATAGACACACAGAGCTCTTTAGGGGCACGAGGAGACCCCATAGACACACAGAGAGACCCCAAAAACACACCCAGAGCCCATAAACGCACAGAGATCCCCCATAGATACACAGAGAGACCCCAAAAACACACCCAGAGCCCCATAGACCCGACCCTATAAACACACAGCATTCCCCTATGGACACAGAGCCCCCATTAACACACACAGAGCCCCTATAGACACAGAAATCCCCTATAGACACAGAAATCCCCTATAGACACACAGAGACCCCAAAAACACACACTGATCCCATAAACACACAGAGAAACCCCAAAAACACAGAGATAGACCCCAAAAACACACAGAGAGACCTTAAAACCACATAGAGAGACCCCAAAAACACAGACTGATCCCATAAACACACACTGATGCCATAAACATGCAGAGATCCCCCATAGACACACCCAGAGCCCATAAACACACACAGATTCACTGTAGAGACAGATCCCCCATAGACCCCGACCCTTTAAACACACACAGAGCCCCACAGACACGCACAGACCCCAAAAACACAGCCAGAGCCCTCAAACACACAGCAATCCCCTACGGACACAGATCCCCCACAGACACACACAGAGATCCCCTATAGACACAGATCCCCCATAAACACACACAGAGATCCCCTATAGACACAGAGAAATCCCATAAACACACACAGAGATCCCCTATAGACACACACGGAGCCCTAAAACACACTCCGAAATCCCCTATAGACACAGAGAGACCCCATAAACACACACAGATCCCCTATAGACACAGAGAAATCCCATAAACACACCCAGAGCCCTAAAACACACACAGAGATCCCCTATGGACACACAGAGACCCCATAAACACAGACAGAGCCCATAAACACACAGAGAGATCCCCTATAGACACACACGGAGCCCTAAAACACACTCCGAAATCCCCTATGGACACACAGAGACCCCATTAATATACACAGACCCCATAAACACACACAGATCCCCCACAGACCCCGACCCCTAAAACACACACAGAGATCCCCTACAGACACACACAGATCCCCTATGGACACACACAGAGATCCCAAACAAACACAGAGACCCCATTAACACACACAGAGATCCCCTATAGGCACAGACAGACCCCAAAAACACACACGGATCCCCTATAGACACACAGAGCCCTTTAGGGGCACGAGGAGACCCCATAGACACACAGAGAGACCCCATAGACACACAGAGAGACCCCAAAAACACACACTGATCCCATAAACACACAGAGAGCCCTAAAACACACACAGAAATACCCTATAGACACACAGATCCCCTAAAAAACACACACAGACCCCATAAACACACAGAGAGCCCCAGAGACCCCGACCCTATAAACACACAGATCCCCTATAGACACACAGAGACCCCTTAAACACACACGGAGCCCTAAAACACACACAGAAATCCCCTATAGGCACAGAGAGACCCAAAAAACACACAGAGACCCCATAAACACAAAGAGAGGCCCCAAAAACACACAGAGAGACCCCATAAACACAAAGAGAGACCCCAAAAACACACACAGACCCCATAAACACACAGAGACCCCAAAAACACACAGAGACCCCAAAAACACACAGAGAAACCCCAAAGCCGCGGCCCTTAAACACACAGAGCCCCAAAACCCCTATAGACCCCAAATCCCCCCAAATCCCCCCTAAAACACCCCCACAGACCCCAAAATCCCCCCAAAACTCCCCCAAAATCCCCCCAATCTCCCCCCCCCAATTCCCCCCCCGTTCCCACGGCCCCTCCCCCCGCCCCCTCATTAATTATTCATCTCCCCAATTACCGCCCGCGCGCTGCTCCATGACCCGCGGCGATGGCAGCGGGCCCGCAGCCCCTCCCCCACCCCACAGACCCCCCCAGGACCCCCAGACCCCCACCCCCAGACCCCCAGCCCCCGGGCCCCCCCGCGCCCCCCGGGCCGATCGATCGGGGATCAATGGGGCGGCTTTGATCGGCCGGGGGGAGGGGAGGGGAGGGGGCGTTCGGGGGGGTTTGGGGGGGTTTGGGGTCTGGGGGGGTTTTGGGGTCTGGGGGGGTTTGGGGAGGGTTTTGGGGTCTCTCGGAGGGGATTTGGGGGCTCTGTGGGGCAGGTTTGGGGGGGCTGTTGGGATCTGTGGGGGTTCGGGGATTTGGGGGGTTTTGGGGTCCCTCGGAGGGGATTTGGGGGGTCTGTGAGGTGTGCGGCCCCCCAGCCCCCCCCATAGCCCCCAAATCCCCCCCAAACCCCCGCAGCCCCCCCCGGCTCAGCGGCGGCGGCGGCGGGCAGTAATTAATAACAATTAATTGATAATTAATGGCTCGTCATTAACGGCGGGAACAGCGCGGGGCTGGGGGGCGGGGGCCAAAGGGGTGGGGGGGTCCCTCTGTAGGGCCGGGGATCCGTCCTGACCCCCTGTAGGATTTTGGGGTCCCTCTATGGGATTTTGGGGGTCTCCCAGCCCCCTGTAGGATTTTGGGGTCCCTCTGTGGGGTCCGGGGCTCTCTCAGATCCCCTACAGGATTTTGGGGTCTCTCTATAGAATTTTGGGGTCTCTACCCCCCATAGGATTTTGGGGGTCTCTACCCCCCCCCATAGGATTTTGGGGGTCTCCCAGCCCCGTACAGGATTTTGGGGTCCCTCTGTGGGGTCCGCGCAGCCCCGTGGGTTCCCCCCCAAATCCGTCGGAGCCGCCGCGGCGCGGGCGGAGGGTGGGGGAGGGGCGGGGGGGATTTGGGGGGGGGTCGCGGATGTTGGGGGGGGGTCCCGGGGGGTCCCGGGGGGTCCCGGAGCCGCCGCTTCAAAGCGGAGCCCGCGGGGGGATCCGGGCCGGGGGCGCGGGGGGGCGGGGGCCTCGGGGGAATTTGGGGGCCTGGGGAATTTTGGGCGGTTCGGGGCGGTTCGGGGGCCCAAAATCCCCCCCAAAACCTCACGGAGCCCCAAAAACCTTCCCAAAAATCTCCCGGAGCCCCAAAATCCCCCCAAAAACCTTCCGGAGCCCCAAAATCCGCCCAAAAACCTCCCGGAGCCCCAAAAGCCTCCCCAAAAATCTCCCGGAGCCCGAAAATCCGCCCCAAAAACCTCCCGGAGCCCCAAAATCCGCCCAAAAACCTCCCGGAGCCCCAAAAACCTCCCCAAAAATCTCCCCGGCCCCAAAATCCCCCCAGAAATCTCCTCGGACCCGCAAACCCCTAAATCCCCAAGAAAAACCCCAAAAACATCTCCCCGAGCCCCAAAAACCTCCTCGAGCCGCAAAACCGCCCCCCAAAAATCTGACCGGCCCGACAGACCCCAAAATGCCCCCAAATATTCTCGAGCCCCAAAAAACCCTCTCGAGCCCCAAAACCTCCCCCAAAATCTTCCCTCGGCCCCAAAATCTCTCGAGCCCCAAAAACCTCTCGGCCCCCAAAACCTTCCCAAAATCTCCCAAATCCCTCCAGGACCATGTTGGGGTCCCCAAAATTCTGGAACCCTTAAACATCCCCCAAAACCTCTCTGGGGGTCCCGGGGGTTTTTGAGGGGTTTTGTGGGGTTTTTGGGGTTTTTTGGGGGATTTTTGGGGGATTTTTTGGGGATTTTCGGGGGGTTTTGTGGGGATTTTTTGGGGGTTTTGGGGGGATTTTTTGGGGATTTTCGGGGGGTTTTTTGGAGATTTTGGGGGGGTTTTGTGGGGATTTTTTGGGGGTTTTGGGGGGATTTTTTTGGGGTTTTTTGGGGTTTTGGGGGATTTTTTTGAGATTTTTTGGGGCTTTTGGGGTTTTTTTTTTTGGGTGATTTTGGGGTATTTTGGGGGGTTATTTTGGATTTGGGGGTTTTGGTGGGTCGTGTTCCGCCTCTAAACCCCCAAACGCTTCGGGGTTCCGGGGTTTTTGGGGATTTTTTTGGGGTTTTTTGGGGTTTTGGGGGATTTTTTTGAGATTTTTTTGGGGCTTTTGGGTTTTTTGGGGGATTTTGGGGTATTTTGGGGTTATTTTGGATTTGGGGTTTTGGGGTCGTCAGGTTCTGTCTCTCGGACCCCCCCAGCCCCTGGGGTCCTGTTGCCCTCGCCCCCGCCCCGTTTTTCCCGTTTTTCCCGTTTTTCTTCATTTTCAGCCACTTTGGAGCTGCCGGAGCCGGAATTGGGGGAACTGGGGGACTCCCGGGACCGGGGGACAAACGGGGGACAGGAGGGGGGGACAGGAGGGGACAGGGGGACACCCCAAAACTCGGGGAAAAACCGGGGACAACGGGGGACCCCCAAAAATCGGGGGAAAACGGGGGCAATGGGGGACCCCGCCCCAATCCCGGGGATACCGAAAGGTCTGGGGGTCCGGGGGTCTGGGGAGGGTCTGGGGGTCTGGGGGCCTGGGGTTGTCTGGGGGGTCTGAGGGGGTCTGGGAGGGTCTGGGGGTCTGGGGGCCTGGGGAGTTCGGGAAGGTCTGGGGGTCTGGGGGTCTGGGAGGGTCTGGGGGTCTGGGGTTCGGGGAGGGTCTGGGGGTCTGGGAGGGTCTGGGGGTCTGGGAGGTCTGGGGGGTCTGGGAGGGCCGGGGGTCGGGGGGTCTGGGGGTCTGGGAGGTCTGGGGGTCTGGGGGTCTGGGGGTCTGGGAGGTCTGGGGGGTCTGGGGGGTCTGGGGGTCTGGGGGTCTGGGAGGTCTGGGGGGTCTGGGGGTCTGGGGGGCGGGGGGTCTGGGGGTCTGGGAGGCCTGGGGGTCTGGGGAGGGTCTGGGGGTCTGGGGGCCTGGGGGTCTGGGGAGGGTCTGGGGGGGGTTCCTGGCAGTGCCGGGGTCTCGAGCGGTTCCGGCGGTGCCCGAGGGGACCGGCGGTACCGGGGTGCTGACAGAACCGGGGGTTCGGGGGCGGTTCCGGCAGTGCCGGGGGATGTTGACGGTACCGGGGGGGATTGGCGGTACCGGGGGGGATTGGCGGTACCGGGGGGGTTCGGGCGGTACCGGGGGTTCGGACGGTACCGGGGGTTCGGGCGGTACCGGGGGGATTGACAGAACCGGGATGGTTCGGGGGGGGGTTCCGGCGGTATCAGGGGGTGCTCGGGCGGTACCGGGGGGGTTCGGGGGGTTCGGCGGTGCCGGTACCGATCAGGAGCGGTGGGAACCGGCCGGTACCGCGCAGGGGGCGGCTCCGGTTCGGGAAGTGCACGGAACCGAACCCGTGCTGACCCCACACGGGAGCGGCACCGAACCGAACCAGAACCGAACCCACGGCGAGCTCACACCGAACCCGCGCTGAAGCCGCAGCAGAACAGAACCGAACCGCCCCGAACGGCACCGGAACCGCCCGGGAACGGGGCTGAACCGAACCGAACCCACCCTGACCCTACACAGGAACGGGACCGAACCGAACCCGCACTGAGCCCACACCAAACTCACACCAAAACCCCCCGGGAACGGCACCGAACCGAACCTGCACCGAACCCGCATGGGAACGGCACCGAACGGAACCCGAACCGAACCGAACCCGAACCGAACCTGCACCGAACCCGCATGGGAACGGCACCGAACGGAACCGAACCGAACCCGAACCGAGCCGAACCTGCACCGAACCCGCACGGGAACGGCACCGAACGGAACCGAACCCGAACCGAACCGAGCCGAACCCCCCGGGAACGGCACCGAACGGAACCGAACCGAACCCGAACCGAGCCGAGCCGAACCCCCCGGGAACGGCACCGACCCCCCCATCCTGGCGGCCGCAGCACGGCCAGGTGTGCCCAGGTGAGCAGGGACACGTGCACAGGTGTGCCCAGGTGAGCAGGGACACGTGAGCCTGAGAGAGAACACACGTGAGCACGTGGGCAGGTGTGCAGGACACGTGAGCAGGGACAGGAGACACGTGCACAGGTGTGCAGGGACACGTGAGTGAGCAGGACACGTGTACAGGTGTGAGCAGGGACACGTGAGCAGGTGTGTCAGATGTGCAGGACACGTGAGCAGGCACAGGTCACACCTGTACAGGTGTGCAGGGACACGTGACTCACACAGAGCACACCTGTACAGGTGTGCAGGACACGTGACTCACACAGAGCACACCTGTACAGGTGAAAAAGGGACACGTGACTCAGATCACACGTGTACAGGTGTGAGCAGGGACACGTGAGCAGGTGTGTCAGATGTGCAGGACACGTGAGCAGGCACAGGTCACACCTGTACAGGTGTGCAGGGACACGTGACTCACACAGAGCACACCTGTACAGGTGTGCAGGACACGTGACTCACACAGAGCACACCTGTACAGGGGTGCAGGACACGTGAGCAGGCACAGGTCACACCTGTACAGGTGTGCAGGACACGTGAGTCACACAGGTCACACCTGCCCAGGTGTGCAGGACACGTGACTCTGAACACACCTGCCCAGGTGTGCACAGACCTCACCTGTCCGAGCTCCCCCCACCCCCAAATCAGCCTCGGGACCCCCCCATGGCCGCAGCCCCCCTGCGGGGGCACTGGGGGCACTGGGGGCACTGGGGGCACTGGGGGCACTGGTCACTCTATGCTGGTCACTCTGGTCACTCTGGTCACTCTGGTCACTCTGGTCACTCTGGGGGCACTGGGGGCACTGGTCACTCTATGCTGGTCACTCTGGTCACTCTGGGGGCACTGGTCACTCTGGTCACTCTGGTCACTCTGGTCACTCCAGGGTCTCTCTGTCGGTCCCTATAGGCTCTCCATGGTGTCTCCATAGGGGTCTCTCTATGGGGTCTGGGGTCCCTATAGGCTCTCTGTGGGGTCTCTATAGGGTCTCTATAGGCTCTCTATAGGCTCTCTATAGGCTCTCTATGGGGTCTCTCCCTGTCTCTATAGGGTCTCTATAGGGTCTCTGTAGGGTCCCCGTAGGGTCTCCGCTCGCTGGTGGATTCCCGCACTTGTCTCTATGGTGTCTCTATAGGGGTCTCTCTATGGGGTCTCTATAGGCTCTCTATGGGGTCTCTATCGGGTCTCTCAGTGTCTCTATGGGGTCTCTCCGTGTCTCTATAGGGTCTCTGTAGGGTCCCTATAGGGTCCCCGTAGGGTCTCCGCTCGCTGATGGATTCCCGCACTTGTCTCTTAATCTCCGCCGCGATCGATTCGCTATTTCCCTTTGTTGCCAGAAACTTCGATCGGGGCCGGCAGCGGCGGGGGCGGCGGGGGGTCGGGGGACGTGGGGAGGGGCGCGGGGAGGGGAGGGGGCGCGCGGGACCGGCCCGAGCCGCGGGAAAAGTTGGGAACTCACCGCGGGGCGGCCCCGCATCGGGCCGGGGTCCGGAGACGGGCGGGGGTCCGGAGAGACGGGCGGGGGTCCCGGAGAGACGGGCGGGGGTCCCGGAGAGACGGGTGAGGGTCCCGGAGAGACGGGCGGGGGTCCGGAGAGACGGGCCGGGGTCTGCAGAGATGGGTGAGGGTCCGGAGAGACGGGTGAGGGTCCCGGAGAGAGACGGGCCGGGGTCTGCAGAGATGGGTGAGGGTCCGGAGAGACGGGCGGGGGTCCTGAGAGACGGGCGGGGGTCCCGGAGAGACGGGTGAGGGTCCGGAGAGACGGGTGAGGGTCCGGAGAGAGACGGGGGTCTGCAGAGACGGGCCGGGGTCTGCCGAGATGGGCCGGGGTCTGCAGAGACGGGCGGGGGTCCGGAGAGGGGCCGGGCGGGGGTCCCGGAGAGACGGGCCGGGGTCCGGAGAGGGGCCCGGCGGGGGTCCCGGAGAGACGGGCCGGGGTCCGGAGAGGGGCCCGGCGGGGGTCCCGGAGAGACGGGCCGGGGTCTGCAGAGACGGGCCGGGGGTCCCGGAGAGACGGGCCGGGGTCTGCAGAGACGGGCCGGGGTCCGGAGAGGGGCCCGGGCCGGGCGGGGGTTTCAGACCCTCCCCAAAATCCCTTTCAGAAGGTCCGAGGCATCCGCAGAGGGAGGTGGGGAGGGGGTCGGGGGTCGGGGGAGAAATCTGGGGTGGGTCGGGGGGGAGAAGGGACGGAGGGAGAGGGGTCGGGGTCGGGGAGACCGGGAAGAACCGGGAGAGAGGGACGGAGGGACCGGGGAGAACCGGGGGTCGGGGGGAGACACCGGGAAGGAGCGAGGGTCGGGGGAGAGGGATCCGAGGGACCGGGAAGGACCGGGAGAGAGGGGAGAGGGAAGAGCCGGGGGACGGAGGGAGCGGAGCGGGGATCGGAGAGATCCCGGGGATGGGAGCGGGGACCGGGAACGCGGGACCGGGAAGGACCGGGAGAGAGGGATGGAGGGACCGGGGAGAGCCGGGAGAGAGGGATGGAGGGAACGGGGAGAGCCGGGGCTCGGCGGGAGCGGAGAGGGGATCAGAGGGAGCGGGAACGCGGGGACGGAGGGAGCGGAGACGGGGATGGGAGCGGGGACCGGGGAGATCCCGGGGATGGAGGGACCGGGAATGCGGGGACGGAGGGAGCCGGGACGGGAATGGAGGGATCCCGGGGATAAAAGCACCGGAGCGGGGAGGGAAGCGGGGATCCGAGAGATCCCGGGGATGGAGGGACCGGGAATGCGGGATCGGGGTGGAGGGGACCGGGAAGAACCGGGAGAGAGGGATGGAGAGGGCGGGAAGAGCCGGGGCTCGGCGGGAGCGGAGCGGGGATCAGAGGGGTGGGAGCGGGGATCGGAGAGACCCCGGGGATGGAGGGAGCGGGACCGGGATCGGAGAGACCCCGGGGATGGAGGGAGCGGGACCGGGATCGGAGGGATCCCGGGGATGGAGGGAGCGGGACCGGGATCGGAGGGATCCCGGGGATGGAGGGAGCGGGAAGAGCCGGGGGTCGGAGGGGACAGGCAAGAGCCGGGGGTCTTCAGGAGGGGGACGGAGGGAGCGGAGCGGGGTCAGAGGGATGCGGGGGCCGGAGGGACCGGGAATGCGGGGACCGGAGGAGCTGGGACGGGAATGGAGGGATCGGAGAATCCCGGGGATCGGAGGGAGCCGGGAATGCGGGGACGGAGGGAGCGGGGACGGGAATTAAAGAATCCCGGGATAAAGGGATCCAGGGATGGAGGGAGCGGGGACGGGAATTAAAGAATCCCGGGATAAAGGGATCCCGGGGATGGAGGGAGCGGGGACGGCGCGGGGAGAGAGGCCGGATCGGGAAGAGAAGGGTCGGGAATGCGGGGACGGGGCCGGGAATGCGGGGACGGGGACGGGAACGGGAATGCGGGGATGGAGCCGGGAACGAGGGGACGAGGCCGGGAATGAGGGGATGGAGCCGGGAATGCGGGGATGGGGACGGGAATGCGGGGACGGGGCCGGGAATGCGGGGATGGAGCGGGGAGAGGGCACGGAAGGTCAGGGGATGGAAAATCGGGAACGGGAGAAGGTTTGGGATGGAAAATCGGGATGAGAGGGACAGCGGGGATGGAAAACCGGGATGGAGGAGAAGGTCAGGGGTGGAAAATTGGGATTCGGGAGGAGAGGGGACGGAAAATTGGGAAAGGGAAGAGATCTGGGGATGGAAAACCGGGATGGAGGAGAAGGTTCGGGATGGAAAATTGGGATGGAGGAGAAGGTCAGGGGATGGAAAATCGGGATGCTGGAGGAGAGGGGATGGAAAATTGGGAAAGGGAAGAGGTCCGGGGATGGAAAACCGGGATGGAGGAGAAGGTTCGGGATGGAAAACCGGGAACGGGAGGAGCGGGGATGGAAAATTGGGATGAGCGGGAGAGCGGGGAGGGGTCGCGGGAGCGGCCGGGGGGGACGGAGGGAGCCGGGATGCGGGAACGGGAGAGAGGGAAGGAGGAGGAGGAGGAGGAGGAGGAAGAGGAGGAAGAGGAGGAGGAGGAAGAGCAGAGCGGGGCAGGGGAGAGGGAGGAGGGAGGGAAAGGAGGAAGAGGAGGAGGAGAGGAAGGTGCAGAGGGAGAGGGAGAAGGGATGGAGGAAGAGGAGGAGGAGGAGGAGGGATGGAGGAGATGAGGGAGGAAGAGGAGAAAGGGGTGAGGAGGAAAAAAGGGATGGAGGAGGAAGAGGAGGAAGGGGAGGAAGAGGAGAAGGGGAAGAAGGGGAGGGGGAGGAAGAGGAGGAAAGGAGGAAGAGGAGAAAAGGGGAGGGAGAGGAGGAAGGAGGAAGGCACGGAGGAGAAAAGGGGAGGAAGGGAGGGAGAGGAGGAAGAGAGGAAGAGGAGGAAGGGAGGAAGGTGAGGAGGGGAAGAGGAAGAGGAGGAAGGGAGGAAGGTGAGGAGGAGGAAGAGGAGGAAGGGAGGAGGAGGAGAAGGGCAGAGCAGGAGGAGGAAGAGGAAGAGGAGAAAGGGGAGGAAGGCGGGGAAGCGGAGCCGGAGGGAAGCGGGGAAGAGGAGGAAGAGGAGGAAGAGGAGGAAGAGGAGGAGGAAGAGGAGCGGGACGAAGGCTGCGGGGCCGCGGCTCGGGGCTTTAAGTAGCGGCCGAGCGGGGCCGGCGGATCGATGGATATAATTTTCCTCAAACTCGGAAAATAAAGTTCATCGCTGATCAAATTTGAAACCAGCTGCGGCGGCGCGGCCCGAAATGGGCTTCGATCGGGGGGGGCGGGGCGGGGGGCGCGGGGACCCCCCCGGCACGGGCAGGGGCGGGGGGGGCGGGGACGCACCCCGGGAACCCCCCGCCAAAAATGTCCCCAAAACCCGCGGGAACCCCCCCAAAATCGGGACCCCCCCCAAAATCGGGACCCTCCCCCCAAAATCGGGACCCTCCCCCCAAAATCGGGACCCCCCCCCAAAATCGTGACACCCCCAAAAAAATCAAACCCTGCCTCCCCTTCCCCCCATTCCTGAGCCCCTCCCAGCCCCCCAAAGGGGATTTTGGGGAGGGGTCTCCCCCAATTCTGGAGCCCCCAGCAGCGGGATTCGCCCCCCTACCCCCCCTCCCATTTTTGGGGTTCCTAATTTTGGTTCCCCTTAATTTTTGGGGGGGGGGTCAGCCCATTTCGAGTCTGGGGATCTCCCACCCTTGGGCCCCTGAACCCTCTCGGCTCCCCATTCCCTGCTGGGGATTTGGGGGGGGGATTTTGGGGGTCTGGGGGGGATTTTGAGGGGCTCTGGGGGGGGATTTGGGGGGATCTGGGGGTTCTGAGGGGATTTGGGGGTCCGGGGGTGACCCCAGGGGGTCCAGAACCACGGGGGTTTGGGGGTGCCTGGGGGTTTGGGGGTCCGGGAGTGCCCGTGAGGGTCCCTGGGGGTCTCTGGGGTGTCCGGGTGCCCATGGCGGGTCCATGGGGGATCCGGGCGGTTCCTGGGGTCCCTGGGGGTCTGGGGTTCATCACCCCCTCCATCGGTTCCGTTCCGCGCTGTTTTTGGGGGTCGCCGGGGTTTGGGGAAAGCGCCGCGGGTCGGGGGCTGGGTGGGAGGGGGCGGGGGAGTGGGGAGGGGGCCTGGGGGCTCTAGGGGTGGGGAGGGGCCGGGGGTGGGCAGGGTCTCCTCCCGCCGCTGTTTCGGTGTCTGTCGGCGCCGCCGAATTACGAAAAATTCGCCCATGGGGGGCTCCAGGAGGGGGCTCAGGAATTGGGGAAGGGGCTCTGGGGGAGGCTCGGGGAATTGAGGAGGGGCTCTGGGGGTGGCTCAGGAATTGAGGAGGGGGCTCGGGGAATTGAGGAGGGTCTCCTCTCCCGCCGCTGTTTCGGTGTCTGTCGGCGCGGCGGAATTATGAACAATTCGCGCATGGGGGCTCCAGGAGGCGGCTCGGGGTCCCCCTGTGTATGGAGAGGGGGCCTGGGGGCTCGGGGGCGGCTCAGGAATTGAGGAGGGGGCTCGGGGAATTGAGGAGGGGTCTCCCCTCCCCGCTCGCTGTTTTGGTGTCTGTCGGCGCGGCGGAATTATGAAAAATTCGCCCATCGACAGCGCGGCTCAGGCTCGATTAGGGCAGATGGGACATGACAGCCCCCGATCAATACGGGCCCGGCCGCCCAAGTGTCAAGTAATGAATCAATTTCGACTAAATTTTCCATTTTTCAGGGCCCGTTCGGCGAGAGAAGAATATCCTCTTTTGTAAAGATATTATTATCGATTGCGGCGGCAATTTGACATCAGGGGTAGTTAATTCCACTCAGAATAAAATTGAAAACACTTGAGAGCGAGGGGAGAGAGAGGGAGAGACAAAGGATGGGGGAGGGGGAGGGGGTGGGGGGGGGGGGGGGTGGGGGGAGGAATGGGATAAAGGGGGGAAAAAATGGGATAAAGGGGGAAAAGGGTAAAAATAGGGTGAAAGGTAAAAATGGGATGAAGGGGGGAAAATGGGATAAAGGGGGTGAAAAATGGTAAAAAGGGTAAAAAAGGGGATAAAGGGGAAAAAAATGGGATTAAAAGGGGGGGGAAATGGGATAAAGGGGGGAAAATGGGATAAAGGGGGGAAAAATGGGATAAGGGGGGGGAATGGGATAAAGGGGGGAAAAATGGTAAAAAGGGTAAAAAAAGGGGATAAAGGGGAAAAAATGGGATTAAAAGGTGGGGGAAATGGGATAAAGGGGGGAAAATGGGATAAAGGGAAAATGGGGCGGAGGGTGAAAAATGGGATAAAGGGGGGAAAAGTGGTGAAAAAGGGGAAAAAAGGGGTAAAAAATGGGATGGAAGGGGTAAAAAATGGGTAAAAGGGTAAAAAGGGTAAAAAACAGGATAAAAAGGGTAAAAAATGGGATAAGGGGGGAAAAATGGGGTGGGATGGGTGAGAAATGGGATAAAGGGGGATAAATGGGATTAAAAGGGTAAAAAGGGTAAAAAAAAGGGGAAGAAAGGGGTAAAAAATGGGATAAAATGTGTAAAAATGGGATAAAATGGGTAAAAATGGGATAAAATGGGTTCGGGGGTGATGGGGGGATGGGGGTGAGGGGAAAATGGGATAAACTGGAGGGAAATGGGGAAAAATGGGAAAAAATGGGAGAAAATGGGGATGGAGGGATTGGGGTGAGCGAGATAAAATGGGATAAAATGGGATAAAATGGATAAAATGGGGGAAATGGGAGAAGGGGGGAAAATGGGATTGGAATTTTGGGATAAAAAAAAATGGGGATGGAGGGATTTGGGGCACTGGAATTCCGGGATTTGGGATTTGGGATTCTGGGATGTCAGAGCCCGGGATTCTGGGGTTTGGGACGTCCCAAAATTTGGGAACCCCCGGGCTTTGGGGGCTCCGGGTTTGGGGAATGCCGGCGTTCCACGAGCCCAAACCTGCCGGGATTTGGGAATTTCGGGGATTTGGGAATGTCGGGGTTTTGGGTTTTGGGATGTCAGGGTCTGGGATTTGGGAATGTCGGGTTCCGGGATTTGGGAATTTCGGGGATTTGGGATTTGGGATGTTGAGGTGCCGGGATTTGGGATTTCGGGTCCCGGCATCGCCGGAATTTGGGCCCCCGGCGGTTTTTTTGGGATGAGGAGGGGGAGGTGCCGCTTTTTGGGGAATTCCAGGCTCGCTCGGAATGTCGCCCCCCGCCACCCCCACCCCAAACCGCCGGGATTTGGGATTTGGGGTCCGGGATTTGAGATGCGGGACCCAGAATTTGGGATCCGGGATTTGCGATCGGGGATTTGGGGTCGGGGATTTGGGGTCGGGGATTTGGGGTCGGGGATTTGGGGTCGGGGATTTGGGATGCGGGATTTGGGATGCGGGATTTGGGATCCGGGATTTGGGGTCCGTGTCCTTGTCCCCATTCCTGTCCCCTCTCTCCCCCCTCCCCGTTCTCGCTCCGTTCCGTTCCGTTCCATTCCCGCCGCGTTTCTTGTTTAATGTTTCAATTTGGGATTTGGGGTTCGGGATCCCGGATTTGGGGTTCGAGGTCCCGGTTTGGGGTTCAGGGTCCCGGTTTGGGGTTTTGGGATCCCGGATTTGGGGTTCGGGGTCCGGGATTTGGGGTTCGGGGTCCCGGTTTGGGGTTCGGGGTCCGTGTCCTTGTCCCCCCTCCCTGTCCCCGTTCCGTTCCGAGCCGTTCTCGCCGCGTTTCTTGTTTAATGTTTCAATTTGGGATTTGGGTTTTTGGGATCCCGGATTTGGGATTCGGGGTCCCGGATTTGGGATTCGGGGTCCCGGATTTGGGGTTCGAGGTCCCGGTTTTGGGGTTCGGGGTCCCAGGTTTGGGGTTCGGGGTCCCATTTTGGGGTTCGGGGTCCCGGTTTGGGGTTCGGGGTCTCGGATTTGGGGTTTTGGGATCCCGGATTTGGGGTTTTGGGATCCCGGATTTGGGGTTCGGGGTCCGGGATTTGGGGTTCGGGGTCCCGGTTTGGGGCTGGGGGCCCGTGTCCTTGTCCCCCCTCCCTGTCCCCGTTCCGTTCCGAGCCGTTCCCGCCGCGTTTCTTGTTTAATGTTTCAATTTGGGATTTGGGGTTCGGGGTCTCGGATTTGGGGTTTTGGGATCCCGGATTTGGGGTTCGGGGTCCCGGTTTGGGGCTCGGGTCCGTGTCCTTGTCCCCCCTCCGGTCCCGGTCCCGGTCCCCGTTCCGTTCCGAGCCGTTCCGAGCCGCTCCCGCCGCCGCCGCGTTTCTTGTTTAATGTTTCAATTTGGAGGAAGCCAAACATTCAATCAGCCGGATTAACTGGTTAATGCCGCCCATCGCTCACTGTCGCTGTCGCCGCCGCCGCCGCCAGCGGCCACCGCACCGCCCCCCCCGCCCCGAGGGTCCCCGAGCCTGCGGGGGGTCCCGCGCTGTCCCCGCGCTGTCCCCAAGGTCCCTGCAGTGTCCCCACCGCGTCCTCTCAGTGTCCCCTCAATGTCCCTTGGTGTCCCAGGGGGTCCCCACGGTCCCCTCGGTGTCCCCTCGTTGTCCCTGGGGGTCCCTCGGTGTCCCCGCGGTGTCCCCTCGGTGTCCCCTCGTTGTCCCTGGGGGTCCCTCGCTGTCCCCACTGTGTCCCCTCTATGTCCTCCAGTGTCCCTCGGTGTCCCCTCGGTGTCCCCACGGTCCCCTTGGTGTCCCTTCGTGTCCCAGGGGATCCCTCAGTGTCCCCACGATGTCCCCTCGATGTCCCCCTCAGTGTCCCACAGGGTCCCACCGTGTCCCCTCGCTGTCCCCACCGAGTCCTGTGTTAGCCCCGACGGTCCCAGGGTGTCGCAGGGGGTGCCTCGGTGTCCCCTCGGTGTCCCCTCTGTGTCCCCACGGCCCCTTTGGTGTCCCTTCGTGTCCCAGGGGATCCCCCAGTGTCCCCACGATGTCCCCACCGTGTCCCCTCGGTGTCCCCACGGTCCCTTTGGTGTCTCTTCGTGTCCCAGGGGATCCCCCAGTGTCCCCTCGGTGTCCCCACCGTGTCCCCAAGGTCCCCTCGGTGTCACCAAGGGACATCAAGGGACACCGAGGGGACACCGGGGTGTCACAGGGACCGGGACTCTGGAACGGCAGGGTTTGGGGGGGGGCTCTCAATAATTAATTGAGTTAATTACCCCACGGTGATTAACGGCGGCGGAAACCGGCCCCGCCCCCCTCAGGCCCCCGGGAATGTCCCTGTCCCTGTCCCTGTCCCTGTCCCTGTCCCATCCCCGTCCCTGTCCCTGTCCCTGTCCCCGTCCCCGTCCCTGTCCCCGTCCCTGTCCCTGTCCCTGTCCCTGTCCCTGTCCCCGTCTCTGTCCCCTGTCCCCGTCCCTGTCCCTGTCCCTGTCCCATCCCCGTCCCCGTCCCATCCCCGTCCCTGTCCTGTTCCGGTCCCGGTTCCGGTTCCGGTCCCGGTCCCGGTTCCGGTTCTGTTCCCGGTGCCAGTGGAGCGCCGCTCATCAATATTCGGTTTAGGTGCCGCTCCCGGTACCGGTTCTGGTGCCGGTTCCGGTGACTCAGGGGTGCCCCTGTCCCTGTCCCTGTCCCTGTCCCCATCCCATTCCCATCCCGGCCCGGCCCGGTTCGGTTCGGTTCGGTTCGGTTCTCCCGTGCCCGTTCAGGCACACAATGATCAATATTCGCTTCAGGTGCCGGTACCGGTGCCGGTCTGTAATGGCTCCCTGTGTCTGTCCCTGTGTCTGTCCCGGTTCAGCCCGGTTCGGCCCGGCCCGGTTCGGTTCGGTTCGGTTCGGTTCTCCCGTGCCCGTTCAAGCACACAATGATCAATATTCGCTTTAGGTGCCGGTGCCGGTACCGGTGCCGGTTCTGATGGCAGTGCCGATCTCTCTGGGCTGTCCCTGTGTCTGTCCCGGTTCGGCCCGGCCCGGTTCGGTTCGGTTCGGTTCGGTTCTCCGTGCCCGTTCAGGCGCACAATGATCAATATTCGATTTAGGTGCTAATTCGCCGCCGCCGGAGCTGTCAGCGGGTGATGGATGGGGCGGCGGGGGGCGGGGCGGGGGGGGGGGGGGGGGGGCGGGGGGTGGGGGGTGGGGAGGGGGGGATGAATTTGGGGGTCTGGGGGTGTCTGGGGGGCGGTACCGGACAGCGAGACCCCCGGGATCGGAACCGCCGGGAGGGGAGGGGGAGAAACCCCTGAGGGATCCCCAAAAACCTCCCCAAAATACCTGAGGGGCTCCCTGAAAGACCCCAAAAAGCCCCCACGGACTCCCCAAAAACCCCAAACCCCCAAAAATCCCCCAAGCCCCCAAAACCCCAAAATCCCCCAAACCCAAAACCCCAAAACCCCAAAACCCCAAAAAGCCCCCACGGACTCCCAAAAAAACCCCCAAAAAACCCCAAAAAAACCCCAACCCCCCCCCAAAAAAAACCCCAAAACCCCAAACCCCCAAAAACCCCTGAGGGACCCCAAAAAACCCTCAGGGACCCCCCAAAAAACCGTCAGGAATCCCCCCAAAAAGCCCCGAGGGACCCCCAAAATCGACCTGGGGGTCCCAAATTCGGGTCAGGGACCCCCAAAAACCACCGGGGGACCCCAAAATTCATCCGGGGACCCCAAAAACCACCGGGGGACCCCAAATCCGGTTCGGGATCCCCAAATTCGGCTCAGGGACCCCAAACCCAACCCGAGGACCCCCCAAATTCCCCTCCCCAAATTCCTCCTCCCTCCCCCCGTGATGGATGGCGGCGGCGGCGCCGCGCGTTAATTAACACTTGAGTTAATTAGTTCGGGCCCATTTGCGAGCGAAAATGTTTTGATTCGGGGAATTCGCGGGTTGATGGATTTTGGGAGGAAAATTCGGGGGTTGGGAAGGGAGGGGCGGGGCTCTTTGGGGAGGGGTGGCGATCCCAGCCTCCCCCTGGTTTTTTTGGGGGGTTTTGGGGTTTTTTTGGGAGGGGGAGGGGCTGCGGCGCCGCTGACGTCACGGGCAGGTGCTGCCCCCTGGCGGAGCAGAAACCCCCAAAAACCTGAAACTTCACCGAAAACCCAAAATTATCCCCCAAAACATCCAAAAATTATCTCCCAAAAAACCCAAAATTATCCCCCAAAAATCCCAAAATTATCTCTCAAAAATCCCAAAAATCATCCCCCAAAAACCCAAAAATTATCCCCCAAAAAACCCCAAAATTATCTCCCAAAAACCCCAAAAATCATCCCCCCAAAACCCAAAAATTGTCTCCCAAAACCCCCAAAAATTGTCTCCCAAAAACCCCAAAAATCATCCCCAAAATCATCCCCCAAAACCCCAAAATCATCCCAAAACCCCAAAATTGTCCCCAAAACCCCAAAATTATCTTCCAAAACCAAAAATTATCTCCCAAAAC
>JAREIS010000877.1:0-49008 GCA_030060385.1 Muscicapa striata striata
TCCTCCCGAAGAAGAAGCCGGTACCGGCGCCCGACGGCGACGCGGATTCGGGCCCGGACGCGGGGCCCGAGCGCGGAGCGGACGCGGGGCCCGAACGCGGCCCTGGAGGCGTCGGCGAACCCGGCGGACCCGGCGTGGGGGGCCGCGGCCTCGGGCCTCGCCGCCGCCGCCGCTGCGGGGCTGGGCCGGGCTGCCCGGAGCCGCCGGTTCCCCTCCTCCCGCCGGGCCCGGAGGTCCCGGCAGCGGCGGCCCCGGTTCGGCGGACGGGCCCGCGGCGCTGCTGGGGCTGGAGGCGGCGGCGCTGGGGCTGCCTGAGCCCCGCGGGCCCGGCTGCGGCGGCGGCGGCGGCGGCGGCCCCGGGCACAGCAAGAGGCGGCGGCGCGGCGGGGCCGGGCCCAGCGGAGGCGCGACGGGCTCGGGCCCCGGCGGGATCGGGCTGGGGATGGGGCTGGGCCCCGGCTGCGGCAGCCCCGGGCCCGACGAGGCGGGAGGAGGCTACAACAGCGAGGACGAGTACGAGGCCGGGCGGGTGGAGATGGACCCGGCCACGGCCGAGCAGGTGTGGGGACACCAGGGGGGACACCGGGGGGACACCGGGACAAAGGGGCACCTGGGGGGTTTGGGCTCCCGCGTTCTCCCGTTGTTGTCCCCGTGGCTGTCCCCGTGATTGTCCCGTTGTTGTCGCCGTTGTTGTCCCCGTTGTTGTCCCCTTTTTTCCTTGTTTGTCCCCAAGTTGTCTCCGCTTGGTGACGTTCCCCCTCCCCCGTTTTGGGGTCCCTCCTTTTCCCACTGCCTGTCCCCCGATTTTTCCTGCATCTTCCCTTGTCCCACCCTCAGGATTCCCCATTGTTCCCCCTCCTTGTCCCCCCTTCATGCCACCCCTGGAATTCTCCTGCCCCCCCTTTTTAGCCCCCCCCAAAGGGATTCCCACGGGGATCCCCCCTTTTCCCACTGCCTGGGACCCCCCTGAATCCCCCTTTATCCCCCTTCCCATGTCCCCTTTTGTCCCTCTGGATCCCCCAAATGTCCCTCAGCTCCCCACCCCTCATGTCCCCCCCCAGTGACCCGAGGGACCCCCCAGGATCCCCCAAATTCTCTCCAGGATTTCCCCAAACCCTTTTTCTCCTCTCCCCCATCCCCTTTCCCTGCTCTGTGACCCCAACCCCTCATCCCTTGTGGGTCCCTCAGCCCCCCACACCTCGTGTGTCCCCCAATGACCTGAGAGGACCCCAGGATCCCCAAATTCTCTCCAGGACCCCCTGAACCTTTCATTTTTCTCCCCTCTCCCAATTTATGACCCCAACCCCTCATCCCCGTGGGTCCCTGGGCTCCCCCCACACCTCGTGTCCCCCAAATGACCCGAGGGACCCCTGAAGGACCCCCAGGTCCCTCAAATCCCCCAGGACCTCTCAAATTCTCTCCAGGACCCCCTAAATTCTCACCAGGACTCCCCCAAACCCCCACTTTTTCTCTCCTTCCCAATCCCTTTCCCTGCTCTGTGACCCCAACCCTGATCCCCCATGGGTCCCTCAGCCCCCACACCTCGTGTGTCCCCCCAAATGACCCGAGGACCCCCAGGACCCCCAAATCCCCCTAGGACCTCTCAGATTCTCTCCAGGACCCCCCAGATTCCCTCCAGGATTTCCCCAAACCCTTTTTCTCTCCTCCCCATCCCCTTTCCCTGCTCTGTGACCCCAACCCCTCATCCCTTGTGGGTCCCTCAGCCCCCACACCTCGTGTGTCCCCCCAAATGACCCGAGGGACCCCCCAGGATCCCCCAAATTCTCTCCAGGACCCCCCTGAACCTTTCCTTTTTCTCCCCTCTCCCAATTTATGACCCCAACTCCTGATCCCCCGTGGGTCCCTGGGCTCCCCACCCCTCGTGTCCCCCCCCAGTGACCCAAGGGACCCCTGAAGGACCCCCCAGGACCCCTCAAATTCCCCCCAGGACCTCTCAAATTCTCTCCAGGATCCCCCAAATTCTCTCCAGGATTTCCCCAAACCCTTTTATTCCTCTCCCCATCCCCTTTCCCTGCTCTGTGACCCCAACCCCTCATCCCTTGTGGGTCCCTCAGCCCCCCACACCTCGTGTGTCCCCCCAAATGACCCGAGGGACCCCTGAAGGACCCCCCAGGACCCCCCAAATTCTCTCCAGGACCCCCCTGAACCTTTCATTTTTCTCCCCTCTCCCAATTTATGACCCCAACCCCTCATCCCCCGTGGGTCCCTGGGCTCCCCACCCCTCGTGTCCCCCAATGACCCGAGGGACCCCTGAAGGACCCCTCAGGACCCCTCAAATCCCCCCCAGGACCTCTCAAATTCTCTCCAGGACCCTCCAGATTCTCTCCAGGATTTCCCCAAACCCTTTTTCTCCTCTCTCCCCCATCCCCTTTCCCTTCTCTGTGACCCCAACCCCTCATCCCTTGTGGGTCCCTCAGCCCCCACACCTCGTGTGTCCCCCAGTGACCCGAGGGACCCCAGGACCCCTCAAATCCCCCCCAGGACCTCTCAAATTCTCTCCAGGACCCCCCAAATTCTCACCAGGACTCCCCCAAACCCTTTTTCTCTCCTTCCCAATCCCTTTCCCTGCTCTGTGACCCCAACCCCTCATCCCCCATGGGTCCCTCAGCCCCCCACTCCACATGTCCCCCAATGACCTGAGGGTCCCCTGAAGGCCCCCAGCCCCCGGCCCCCAGCCCCCAGGACCCCCCCGAGCCCGGCTGTGTCTCCAGCAGGAGCACCGGTTCGAGAAGGCTCTGCGGGAGAAGAAAGGTTTCATCATCAAACGCATGAAGGAGGACGGGGCCTGTCTGTTCCGGGCTGTGGGTGAGCCCCAAAATCCCCAAAACCCCCAAAATCCCCAAAATTCACCCCAAAAAACCCCGGGGCCTGTCTGTTCCGGGCTGTGGGTGAGCCCCAAAACCCCAAAACCCCAAAATCCCCAAAATTCACCCCAAAAAACCCCCCCGGGCTGTGGGTGAGCCCCAAAATCCCCAAAATTCACCCCAAAAAACCTCTCTGGGCTGTGGGTGAGCCCCAAAACCCCCAAAATCCCCAAAATTCGCCCCAAAAAACCCTGGGGCCTGTCTGTTCCGGGCTGTGGGTGAGCCCCAAAATCCCCAAAATCCCCAAAATTCACCCCAAAATTCACCCCAAAAAACCCCGGGCTGTGGGTGAGCCCCAAAATCCCCAAAATTCACCCCAAAAAACCCTGGGGCCTGTCTGTTCCGGGCCGTGGGTGAGCCCCAAAACCCCAAAATCCCCAAAATTCACCCCAAAAATCCCCCAGGCCGTGAGTAAGCCCCAAAATCCCCAAAATTCACCCAAAAAACCCCCTGGGCTGTGGGTGAGCCCCAAAACCCCAAAATTCACCCAAAAACCCCGGGCTGTGGGTGAGCCCCAAAATCCCCAAAATTCACCCCAAAAACCCCCCTGGGCTGTGGGTGAGCCCCAAAACCCCAAAATTCACCCCAAAAAACCCGGGGCCTGTCTGTTCCGGGCTGTGGGTGAGCCCCAAAATCCCCAAAACCCCCAAAATTCCCAAAATTCACCCCAAAAAACCCCCGGGCTGTGGTTGAGCCCCAAAACCCCCAAAATTCACCCCAAAAACCCCCCCCGGGCTGTGGGTGAGCCCCAAAATCCCCAAAATTCACCCCAAAAAACCTCTCTGGGCTGTGGGTGAGCCCCAAAATCCCCAAAATTCACCCCAAAAAACCCCCCCGGGCTGTGGGTGAGCCCCAAAACCCCAAAACCCCAAAATCCCCAAAATTCACCCCAAAAAAACCCTGGGGCCTGTCTGTTCCGGGCTGTGGGTGAGCCCCAAAACCCCCAAAATCCCCAAAATTCACCCCAGAAAACCCTGGGGCCTGTCTGTTCCGGGCCGTGGGTGAGCCCCAAAACCCCCAAAACCCCAAAATTCACCCCAAAAACCCCCGGGCTGTGGGTGAGCCCCAAAATCCCCCAAAATTCACCCCAAAAAACCCCCTGGGCTGTGGGTGAGCCCCAAAACCCCCAAAATTCCCCCCAAAAACCCCCCCAGGCTGTGGGTGAGCCCCAAAATCCCCAAAATTCACCCCAAAAAAACCCCCCAGGCTGTGGGTGAGCCCCAAAATCCCCAAAATTCATCCCAAAAAACCCCCGGGCTGTGGGTGAGCCCCAAAACCCCAAAATTCACCCCAAAACCCCCAGGCCATGAGTGAGCCCCAAAATCCCCAAAATTCACCCCAAAAAACCCCGGGCTGTGGGTGAGCCCCAAAACCCCCAAAATTCACCCCAAAAACCCCCCCCGGGCCGTGGGTGACACCCAAAACCCCCAAAATTCACCCCAAAAAACCCCCCCCGGATGTCCTGAGGCACTGCCAGCCCCTCCCGATGTCACCTGTGTCCCCTCCCGATGTCACCTGTGTCCCCTCCCGATGTCACCTGTGTCCCCTCCCGATGTCACCTGTGTCCCCTCCCGCAGCTGATCAGGTGTACGGAGACCAGGACATGCACGAGGTGGTGCGGAAACACTGCATGGACTACCTGGTGAGGGACTGGGAGGGACTGGGAGGGACTGGGAGGGACTGGGGGGACACTGGGATGGACTGGGATGGACTGGGGAGCACTGGGATGGACTGGGAGGACACTGGGATGGACTGGGATGGACTGGGGGGCACTGGGATGGACTGGGGGGGGCACTGTGATGGACTGGGAGGACACTGGGATGGACTGGGGGGTACTGGGATGGACTGGGGGGACACTGGGATGGACTGGGATGGACTGGGGGAGCACTGGGATGGACTGGGATGGACTGGGGGGACGCTGGGATGGACTGGGATGGACTGGGGGGACACTGGGATGGACTGGGGGGTACTGGGATGGACTGGGGGGGACTGGGATGGACTGGGATGGACTGGGGGGACACTGGGATGGACTGGGATGGACTGGGGGACACTGGGAGGGACTGGGAGGGTGCTCAGGACACTGGGGGCACCAGGCTGCTGTTCCCTGCCACCTCCTCCAGTGTCCCCAGGGCTCTCCCAGTGTCCCCCAGCCCCGTGTCCCCACCGTGTCCCCAGGGTTCTCCCAGTGTCCCCCAGTGTCCCCCAGTCCTATCCCCAGTGTCCCCAGTGTCCCCCCGCCGTGTCCCCACCGTGTCCCCCGCTGTCCCCGGTGTCCCCCAGCCCCGTGTCCCCACTGTGTCCCTCAGTGTCCCCAGTGTCCCCCAGTGTCCCCCCCCGCCGTGTCCCCACGGTGTCCCCGGTGTCCCCAGTGTCCCCCCCCGCTGTGTCCCCCAGTGTCCCCAGTGTCCCCAGTGTCCCCCCCCGCCGTGTCCCCAAGGTGTCCCCGTGTCCCCAGTGTCCCCTCCGCCGTGTCCCCACGGTGTCCCCAGTGTCCCCCCCCGCCGTGTCCCCACGGTGTCCCCGTGTCCCCAGATGAAGAACGCCGATTATTTCTCCAACTACGTCACGGAGGATTTCACCACCTACATCAACCGCAAGCGCAAGAGCACCTGCCACGGGAACCACATCGAGATGCAGGCCATGGCCGAGATGTACAACCGGCCCGTGGAGGTCTACCAGTATGGCACTGGTAACGTGGGGAGGGGCTGGGGGCCTGGGCAGGGGGCTCCGGGGCTCGGGGGGGGATGGGGAGGGGTCAGCAGGGCACTGGGAGTGGTCAGCAGGGCACTGGGGGTAATGGGGAGGGGGCTCATGGGAACTGGGGACAGCGGGGAGGGGGCTCCTGAGCACTGGGAGGGGTCAGCAGGGCACTGGGGGTAATGGGGAGGGGTCAGCAGGGCACTGGGAGTGGTCACCAGGGCATTGGGGGTAATGGGGAGGGGGCTCCAGGGCACTGGGAGGGGTCAGCAGGGCACTGGGGGTAATGGGGAGGGCTCCGGGGCTCGGGGGCGAATGGGGAGGGGGCTCCGGGGCACTGGGAGGGTCTCCTGGGCATTGGGGGTAATGGGGAGGGGGCTCCAGGGCACTGGGAGGGGTCTCCTGGGCATTGGGGTTAATGGGGAGGGGCTCATGGGAACTGGGGGTAATGGGGAGGGGTCACCAGGGCACTGGGGGGAATGGGGAGGGGGCTCATGGGCACTGGGAGGGGTCACCAGGGCACTGGGGGGAATGGGGAGGGGGCTCCTGGGCACTGGGGTTAATGGGGAGGGGGCTCATGGGCACTGGGCACTGGGATTAATGGGGAGGGGTCACCTGGGCACTGGGATTAATGGGGAGGGGGCTCCTGGGCACTGGGGTTAATGGGGAGGGGGCTCATGGGCACTGGGAGGGGTCACCAGGGCACTGGGGTTAATGGGGAGGGGTCATCAGGGCACTGGGGGTAATGGGGAGGGGGCTCCTGGGCACTGGGATTAATGGGGAGGGGGCTCCAGGGCTCTGGGGGTAATGGGGAGGGGTCACCAGGGCACTGGGGGGAATGGGGAGGGGGCTCCTGGGCACTGGGAGGGGTCAGCAGGGCACTGGGAGGGGTCTCCTGGGCACTGGGGTTAATGGGGAGGGGGCTCCTGGGCACTGGGAGGGGTCACCAGAGCACTGGGGTTAATGGGGAGGGGGCTCCAGGGCACTGGGAGTGGTCACCAGGGCACTGGGGGTAATGGGGAGGGGGCTCCTGGGCACTGGGGTTAGTGGGGAGGGGGCTCATGGGCACTGGGAGGGGTCTCCTGGGCATTGGGGGGAATGGGGAGGGGGCTCCTGGGCACTGGGGACAGCAGGGAGGGGGCTCATGGGCACTGGGGTTAATGGGGAGTGGGCTCGTGGGAACTGGGGTTAGTGGGGAGGGGGCTCCAGGGCACTGGGGATAATGGGGAGGGGGCTCCTGGGTGGTGCTATCAATGGGGAGAGGTCCCAGGTGCCATGTTGGGTTCCCATGTGGTGTTTTTTAGGGTCCCATCTGGTATTTTTGGGGTCCCATGTGGTTTATGTGGTTCCCATCTGATATTTTTGGGATCCCATCTGATATTTTTGGGGTCCCATCAGGTGATTTTTGGGGGTCCCATGTGGTATTTTTGGGGTCTCACCTGTGTTTTTTGGGGGTCCCATGTGTGTTTTTGGGGTCCCATCTAATTTATGTGGTTCCCATCTGGTATTTTTGGGGTCTCACCTGTGTTTTTTGGAGTCCAATCTGGTACTTTTGGGGTCTCACCTGTGTTTTTGGGGGTCCCATGTGTATTTTCAGGGTCCCATGTGTGTTTTTTGGGGTCCCATCTGGTGTATTTTGGGGTCCTATCTGATATTTTTGGGTTCTCATCTGTGTTTTTGGGGTCCCATCTGGTATTTTTGGGGTCTCACCTGTATTTTTGGGGTCCCATGTGTATTTTCGGGGTCTCACCTGGTATTTTTTGGGGTCCCATGTGTGTTTTTGGGGGTCCCGTGTGTGTTTTTGGGGCCCCATCTGGTATTTTTGGGGTCTCACCTGTATTTTTGGGGTCCCATGTGTATTTTCGGGGTCCCATGTGTGTTTTTGGGGGTCCCATCTGGTGTATTTTGGGGTCCTATCTGATATTTTTGGGTTCTCACCTGTGTTTTTTGGGGTCCCATCTGGTATTTTTGGGGTCTCACCTGTGTTTTTGAGGTCCCATGTGTATTTTCGGGGTCTCACCTGTATTTTTGGGGTCCCATGTGTATTTTCGGAGTCTCACCTGTGTTTTTGAGGTCCCATGTGTATTTTCGGGGTCTCACCTGTGTTTTTGGGGGTCCCATGTGTATTTTCGGGGTCCCGTGTGTGTTTTTGGGGTCCCGTGTGTATTTTTGGGGTCCCGTGTGTATTTTTGGGGGTCCCATGTGTATTTTCGGGGTCTCACCTGTATTTTCGGAGCCTCACCTGTATTTTTGGGGTCCCATGTGTGTTTTTTGGGGTCCCATGTGTATTTTCGGGGTCTCACCTGTATTTTTTGGGGTCCCGGGTGTGTATTTTCGGGGTCTCACCTGTATTTTCGGGGTCTCACCTGGTGTTTTTGGGGTCCCGGGTGTGTTTTTGGGGTGCCCAGAGCCCATCAACACGTTCCACGGGATCCAGCACAACGAGGACGAGCCCATCCGGGTCAGTTACCACCGCAACATCCACTACAACTCGGTGGTGAACCCCAACAAGGCGACCATCGGCGTGGGGCTGGGGCTGCCCTCCTTCAAACCGGGGGTACGGGGGGGAAAAACCGGGTTTGGGGGGGCGGGACCCCGAGTTTGGGGGGCGGGACCCCGAGTTTGGGGGGCGGGGACTCTGATTTGGGGGGCGGGGACTCTGATTTTGGGGGTGAACCCCAACAAGGCGACCATCGGCGTGGGGCTGGGGCTGCCCTCCTTCAAACCGGGGGTACGGGGGGGGAAAAACCGGGTCTGGGGGGGCGGGACCCCCAATTTGGGGGGCGGGACCCCGAGTTTGGGGGGCGGGACCCCGAGTTTGGGGGGCGGGGACTCTGATTTGGGGGGCGGGACCCCGAGTTTGGGGGGTGAACCCCAACAAGGCGACCATCGGCGTGGGGCTGGGGCTGCCCTCCTTCAAACCGGGGTATGGGGGAAACCGGGTCTGGGGGCGGGACCCCAATTTGGGGTGGGACCCCGAGTTTGGGGGCGGGACCCCGGGTTTGGGGGGTGGGACCCCGAGTTTGGGGGTGGGACCCCGGGTTTGGGGGGTGAACCCCAACAAGGCGACCATCGGCGTGGGGCTGGGGCTGCCCTCCTTCAAACCGGGGGTACGGGGGGGGAAAAACCGGGTCTGGGGGGGTGGGACCCCCAATTTGGGGGCGGGAAACCGAGTTTGGGGGCGGGACTCTGATTTGGGGGGCGGGACCCCGAGTTTGGGGGGCGGGGACTCTGGTTTGGGGGGTGAACCCCAACAAGGCGACCATCGGCGTGGGGCTGGGGCTGCCCTCCTTCAAACCGGGGGTACGGGGGGGAAAAACCGGGTCTGGGGGGGCGGGACCCCCAATTTGGGGGGCGGGACCCCGAGTTTGGGGGGTGGGACCCTGAGTTTGGGGGGCGGGACCCCGAGTTTGGGGGGCGGGGACTCTGGTTTGGGGGGTGGGGTGTGATGTCCCCTGATGTCCCCCAGTGTCCCCATGTCTCCTGCTGTCCCTCTGTGTGTCCTCCCTGTGTGTCCCTCACTGTCCCCTGCTGTCCCCGTGTCCCCAGCTGGCCGAGCAGTCCCTGATGAAAAGCGCCATCGTGTCCCTGTCCCTGTGTGTCCCTGTGTGTCCCTCACTGTCCCTCACTGTCCCCTGCTGTCCCCAGCTGGCCGAGCAGTCCCTGATGAAAAGCGCCATCGTGTCCCTGTGTGTCCCTGTCCCTCACTGTCCCCTGCTGTCCCCAGCTGGCCGAGCAGTCCCTGATGAAAAGCGCCATCGTGTCCCTGTCCCTGTCCCTGTGTGTCCCTCACTGTCCCCTGCTGTCCCCATGTCCCCAGCTGGCCGAGCAGTCCCTGATGAAAAGCGCCATCGTGTCCCTGTGTGTCCCTGTCCCTCACTGTCCCCTGCTGTCCCCGTGTCCCCAGTGGCCGAGCAGTCCCTGATGAAAAGCGCCACTGTCCCTGTCCCTGCTGTCCCCATGTCCCCATGTCCCCAGCTGGCCAGCAGTCCCTGATGAAAAGCGCCATGTGTCCCTGTCCCTGTGTGTCCCTGTGTGTCCCTCACTGTCCCCTGCTGTCCCCATGTCCCCAGCTGGCCGAGCAGTCCCTGATGAAAAGCACCATCGTGTCCCTGTCCCTGTGTGTCCCTGTGTGTCCTCACTGTCCCCTGCTGTCCCCATGTCCCCAGCTGGCCGAGCAGTCCCTGATGAAAAGACCATCGTGTCCCTGTCCCTGTGTGTCCCCACTGTCCCCTGCTGTCCCCATGTCCCCAGCTGGCCGAGCAGTCCCTGATGAAAAGCGCCTGTCCCTGTGTGTCACTGTCCCTCACTGTCCCCTGCTGTCCCCGTGTCCCCAGCTGGCCGAGCAGTCCCTGATGAAAAGCGCCATCGTGTCCCTGTGTGTCCCTGTCCCTGTGTGTCCCTCACTGTCCCCATGTCCCCAGCTGGCCGAGCAGTCCCTGATGAAAAGCGCCATCGTGTCCCTGTCCCTGTGTGTCCCTGTGTGTCCCTGTGTGTCCCTCACTGTCCCCTGCTGTCCCCATGTCCCCAGCTGGCCGAGCAGTCCCTGATGAAAAGCGCCATCGTGTCCCTGTGTGTCCCTGTGTGTCCCTCACTGTCCCCTGCTGTCCCCAGCTGGCCGAGCAGTCCCTGACGAAGAGCACCACCATGTCCCTGTGTGTCCCTGTATGTCCCTCACTGTCCCTGTGTGTCACTGTCCCTCACTGTCCCTCACTGTCCCTCACTGTCCCCTGCTGTCCCCATGTCCCCAGCTGGCCGAGCAGTCCCTGATGAAAAGCGCCATCGTGTCCCTGTCCCTGTGTGTCCCTCACTGTCCCCTGCTGTCCCCAGCTGGCCGAGCAGTCCCTGATGAAAAGCGCCATCGTGTCCCTGTGTGTCCCTGTGTGTCCCTCACTGTCCCCTGCTGTCCCTCACTGTCCCCATGTCCCCAGCTGGCCGAGCAGTCCCTGATGAAAAGCGCCATCGTGTCCCTGTGTGTCCCTGTCCCTCACTGTCCCCTGCTGTCCCCAGCTGGCCGAGCAGTCCCTGATGAAAAGCGCCATCGTGTCCCTGTGTGTCCCTGTCCCTGTGTGTCCCTCACTGTCCCCATGTCCCCAGCTGGCCGAGCAGTCCCTGATGAAAAGCGCCATCAAGACGTCGGAGGAGTCGTGGATCGAGCAGCAGATGTTGGAGGACAAGAAACGCGCCACGGACTGGGAGGCCACCAACGAGGCCATCGAGGAGCAGGTGGCACGAGAGTCCTACCTGCAGTGGCTGCGCGACCAGGAGAAGCAGGCGCGGCAGGTGGGTCACCTCTGTCACCTCACTGTCACCTGGGGTCACCTTCAGTGTCCCTGCTGGGTCCTGTGTGCCCTCAGTGTCACCCCAGTGTCACCTCAGTGTCACCTGGGGTCACCGTCAGTGTCCCTGCTGGGTCCTGTGTGCCCTCAGTGTCACCTGGGGTCACTGTCAGTGTCCCTGCTGGGTCCTGTGTGCCCTCAGTGTCACCCCAGTGTCACCTCAGGGTCACCTCAGGGTCACCTGTGTCACCTCAGTGTCACCTCAGGGTCACCTGGGGTCACCTGGGTCACCTCAGTGTCACCTCAGCATTACCTGGGTCATCTGTGCCACCTCAGTGTCACCTCAGGGTCACCTGGGGTCACCTGGGGTCACCTGGGATCACCTGTGCCACCTCAGCATCACCTGGGTCACCTGTGCCACCTCAGTGTCACCTCAGGGTCACCTGGGGTCACCTGGGTCACCTCAGTGTCACCTGGGTTACCTGGGGTCACCTTCAGTGTCGCTGTGTGCCCTCAGTGTCACCTCGGTGTCACCTCAGGGTCACCTTGGTGTCACCTGGGGTCACCTTGGTGTCACCTTGGTGTCACTTCAGTGTCACCTTCAATGTCCCTGGTGGGTCCTGTTGCCCTCAGTGTCACCTGCGGTCACCTCGGTGTCACCTTCAATGTCCTTGCTGGGTCCTGTGTGCCCTCAGTGTCACTGCCAGCCACTGGTGTCCCCATGCCTTGTGGTTACTCACTGTCCCTGTGGTCACTCTGGTCACTCTGTGGTCACTCTATGGTCACTCTATGGTCACTCTGGTCACTCTGTGTCCCCCCAGCCCCGCAAGGCCAGCGCCACGTGCAGCTCTGTGGCCGCAGCGGCCGTGGCCGGAGGACTGGACGATTGCTGTGTCACTGTCCCTGTGGTCACTCTGTGGTCACTCTGGTCACTCTATGGTCACTCTGTGGTCACTCTCTGTCCCTTTAGCCCCGCAAGGCCAGCGCCACGTGCAGCTCTGCGGCCGCAGCGGCCGTGGCCGGAGGACTGGACGATTGCTGTGTCACTGTCCCTGTGGTCACTCTGTGGTCACTCTGTGGTCACTCTCTGTCCCTTTAGCCCCGCAAGGCCAGCGCCACGTGCAGCTCTGCGGCCGCAGCGGCCGTGGCCGGAGGACTGGACGATTGCTGTGTCACTGTCCCTGTGGTCACTCTGGTCACTCTATGGTCACTCTGGTCACTCTGTGGTCACTCTATGGTCACTCTATGGTCACTCTGTGGTCACTCTCTGTTCCCAGCCCCGCAAGGCCAGCGCCACGTGCAGCTCTGCGGCCGCAGCGGCCGTGGCCGGAGGACTGGACGATTGCTGTGTCACTGTCCCTGTGGTCACTCTATGGTCACTATGGTCACTCTGTGGTCACTCTATGGTCACTCTATGGTCACTCTGGTCACTCTGTGTCCCCCCAGCCCCGCAAGGCCAGCGCCACGTGCAGCTCTGCGGCCGCAGCGGCCGTGGCCGGAGGACTGGACGATTGCTGTGTCACTGTCCCTGTGGTCACTCTATGGTCACTCTGGTCACTCTCTGTCCCTTTAGCCCCGCAAGGCCAGCGCCACGTGCAGCTCAGCGGCCGCAGCGGCCGTGGCCGGAGGACTGGACGATTGCTGTGTCACTGTCCCTGTGGTCACTCTGTGGTCACTCTATGGTCACTCTGGTCACTCTCTGTCCCTTTAGCCCCGCAAGGCCAGCGCCACGTGCAGCTCAGCGGCCGCAGCGGCCGTGGCCGGAGGACTGGACGATTGCTGTGTCACTGTCCCTGTGGTCACTCTGGTCACTCTGTGGTCACTCTGTGGTCACTCTATGGTCACTCTGGTCACTCTCTGTCCCTTTAGCCCCGCAAGGCCAGCGCCACGTGCAGCTCTGCGGCCGCAGCAGGCCGTGGCCGGAGGACTGGACGATTGCTGTGTCACTGTCCCTGTGGTCACTCTGTGGTCACTCTGTGGTCACTCTCTGTCCCTTTAGCCCCGCAAGGCCAGTGCCACGTGCAGCTCGGCGGCCGCAGCGGCCGCGGGCCGGAGGACTGGACGATTGCTGTGTCACTGTCCCTGTGGTCACTCTGTGGTCACTCTGTGGTCACTCTCTGTCCCTTTAGCCCCGCAAGGCCAGCGCCACGTGCAGCTCTGCGGCCGCAGCGGCCGTGGCCGGAGGACTGGACGATTGCTGTGTCACTGTCCCTGTGGTCACTCTGTGGTCACTCTATGGTCACTCTGGTCACTCTGTGTCCCCCCAGCCCCGCAAGGCCAGCGCCACGTGCAGCTCTGCGGCCGCAGCGGCCGTGGCCGGAGGACTGGACGATTGCTGTGTCACTGTCCCTGTGGTCACTCTGTGGTCACTCTCTGGTCACTCTGTGTCCCTTTAGCCCCGCAAGGCCAGCGCCACGTGCAGCTCGGCGGCCGCAGCGGCCGTGGCCGGAGGACTGGACGATTGCTGTGTCACTGTCCCTGTGGTCACTCTGTGGTCACTCTGGTCACTCTGTGGTCACTCTATGGTCACTCTGTGGTCACTCTGGTCACTCTCTGTCCCCCCAGCCCCGCAAGGCCAGCGCCACGTGCAGCTCTGCGGCCGCAGCGGCCGTGGCCGGAGGACTGGACGATTGCTGTGTCACTGTCCCTGTGGTCACTCTGGTCACTCTGTGGTCACTCTATGGTCACTCTGGTCACTCTCTGTTCCCAGCCCCGCAAGGCCAGCGCCACGTGCAGCTCTGCGGCCGCAGCGGCCGTGGCCGGAGGACTGGACGATTGCTGTGTCACTGTCCCTGTGGTCACTCTATGGTCACTCTGGTCACTCTGTGGTCACTCTATGGTCACTCTATGGTCACTCTGGTCACTCTCTGTTCCCAGCCCCGCAAGGCCAGCGCCACGTGCAGCTCTGCGGCCGCAGCGGCCGTGGCCGGAGGACTGGACGATTGCTGTGTCACTGTCCCTGTGGTCACTCTATGGTCACTCTGTGGTCACTCTCTGTCCCTTTAGCCCCGCAAGGCCAGCGCCACGTGCAGCTCTGCGGCCGCAGCGGCCGTGGCCGGAGGACTGGACGATTGCTGTGTCACTGTCCCTGTGGTCACTCTGTGGTCACTCTATGGTCACTCTGTGGTCACTCTGTGTTCCCCCAGCCCCGCAAGGCCAGCGCCACGTGCAGCTCTGCGGCCGCAGCGGCCGTGGCCGGAGGACTGGACGATTGCTGTGTCACTGTCCCTGTGGTCACTCTGTGGTCACTCTATGGTCACTCTGTGGTCACTCTGTGTCCCCCCAGCCCCGCAAGGCCAGCGCCACGTGCAGCTCGGCGCCGCAGCGGCCGTGGCCGGAGGACTGGACGATTGCTGTTTCGCCGCTCGCCGCGGCCCCGCAGCGCCCGCTCGCCGCCCCCTCCCCCGAGCACCCGGGCTGCTCCCGGACACCCCCAAAGGCCCCGAGCCCGGAGCCCCCCCCGGGAAACCCCCCTCGCCCTGTGCACCAGGTGGGTCTGGGGCAAACTGGGGACACTGGGGGACAGACTGGGGGGACTGGGAGGAGCTGGGAGCCCAAACTGGGGGCACTGGGGGACAGACTGGGGGCACTGGGGGAGCTGGGGGACTGGGGAGACTGGGGGAAAGACTGGGGGCACTGGGGAGACTGGGGGCACAGACTGGGGACACTGGGGGACTGGGGGTCTGGGGGACTGGGTGGTCTGGGGGACAAACTGGGGCCACTGGGGAGACTGGGGGAAAGACTGGGGGCACTGGGGGCACTGGGGGGACAGACTGGGGGCACTGGGGACAGACTGGGGGCACTGGGGGACAGACTGGGGGTCTGGGGGACTGGGGGCACTGGGGGACAGACTGGGGGCACTGGGAGCCCAAACTGGGGGCACTGGGGAACAGACTGGGGGTCTGGGGGACAGACTGGGGGCACTGGGGACAGACTGGGGGCACTGGGGACAAACTGGGGGCACTGGGGGACTGGGGGCACAAACTGGGGGCACTGGGGGACAAACTGGGGGCACTGGGGGACAGACTGGGGGCACTGGGGGACAGACTGGGGGACAAACTGGGGGCACTGGGGAGCTGGGGACACAAACTGGGGCACTGGGGGACAGACTGGGGAACTGGGGGCACTGGGGGGACAGACTGGGGGACTGGGGGCACTGGGGCACTGGGGGACAGACTGGGGAACTGGGGGCACTGGGGGACAGACTGGGGGCACTGGGGAGACTGGGGGATAGACTGGGGGCACTGGGGGACAAACTGGGGGCACTGGGGAGCTGGGGACACAAACTGGGGGACTGGGGGCACTGGGAGCCCAAACTGGGGGCACTGGGGAACAGACTGGGGGTCTGGGGGACAGACTGGGGGCACTGGGGGCAAACTGGGGGCACTGGGGGACAGACTGGGGGCACTGGGGGAACAGACTGGGGCACTGGGGGACAAACTGGGGCACTGGGGAGACAAACTGGGGGACTGGGGAAAGACAAACTGGGGGGGACTGGGGAAGGGGCACTGGGGACAAACTGGGGGCACTGGGGAAAGACTGGGGGCACTGGGGGACAAACTGGGGGCACTGGGGGACTGGGGGAAAGACTGGGGGCACTGGGGGGACAAACTGGGGGACAAACTGGGGGCACTGGGGAGCTGGGGACACAAACTGGGGGCACTGGGGACAGACTGGGGGACTGGGGACTGGGAGGACAAACTGGGGGCACTGGGGGACTGGGGGCACTGGGGGATCAGTACAAACTGGGGGAACTGGGGGCACAAACTGGGGACTGGGGGGACAGACTGGGGGGAGCTGGGAGATTGGGATCCCAAACTGTGGGCCCAAACTGGGGGGAACTGGGAGCCCAAACTGGGGGACTGGGATTTGGGGGACACTGCCACCCCCAAACTGGGACTGGGGATACTGACACCCCAAAACTGGGACTGGGGAGATACTGGGACCCCCAGACTGGGATTTGGGGGTTACTGGGCCCCCCAAACTGGGACTGAGAACACTGACACGCCCAAACTGGGACTGGGGACACTGCCACCCCCAAACTGGGATTTGGGGGATACTGACACCCCCAAACTGGGACTGAGAACACTGACACCCCCAAACTGGGATTTGAGAGATACTGGGACCCCCAAACTGGGATTTGGGGGATACTGGGACCCTCAAACTGGGACTGGGGGGATACTGGGACCCTCAAACTGGGATTTGGGGGGACACTGCCACCCCCAAACTGGGATTTGGGGGATATTGGGACCCCCAAACTGGGATTTGGGGGATACTGGGACCCCCAAACTGGGATTTAGGGGATACTGGGACCCCCAAACTGGGATTTGGGGGATACTGGGACCCCCAAACTGGGATTTGGGGGATACTGGGACCCCCAAACTGGGATTTGGGACACTGCCACCCCCAAACTGGCATTTTCCCCCTCCCCCCCCCCAACCCGGGGCCCGGACCCTCTCTGGGTTTTTTGGGGGGGGGGTCCCTGACCCTCCCATCCCCCCCCAGGCACCAGCAGCCAGTTGGGGGCGGGGGGCGGCCGGGCCACGCCCCCGCTGGTGTCGCTGTACCCCGCGCTCGAGTGTCGCGCCATCATGCAGCAAATGTCCCCGACCGCCTTCGGTGAGCCCGGCCGGGGGCGCGGGGGGACCCTGGGGGGGGGTTTGGAGTCAATTTGGGGGGTTTGGGGGTGTTTTGGGGGAGATTTAGGGGGATTTGGGGGTTTGAGGCAGTTTAGGGGCGTTATGGGGAGATTTAGGGGTGGTTTGGGGGTTGGGGGTCCAGGAGAGTTTAGGGGTGTTTGGAGTCATTTTGGGGGTTTAGGGTGTTTTGGGGAGATTTAGGGTTGGTTGGGGGATTGGAGTAATTTGGGGGTTTGGGGTGTTTTAGGGAGATTTAGGGTGGTTTGGGGGAGATTTTGGGGGTCTAGGAGAGTTTTGGGGGTTAGGGGGTTTGGAGTAATTTTGGGGTTTGGGGTGTTTTGGGGAGATTTGGGGGTTGGGGCAGTTTAGGGCGTTATGGGGGAGATTTAGGGGATTTGGGGGGTTGGGGGTCTAGGAGAGTTTTGGGGTTTAGGGGTGTTTGGAGTCATTTGGGGATTTAGGGTGTTTGGGGAGATTTAGGGTTGGTTGGGGGTTTGGAGTAATTTTGGGGGTTTGGGGTGTTTTGGGGAGATTTAGGGGGTTGGGGAGGGTTGGGGGTCTAGGAGAGTTTTGGGGTTTGGAGTCATTTTGGGGGGTTTGGGGGTGTTTTTGGGGAGATTTGGGGGTTGTGGCAGTTTAGGGCGTTATGGGGGAGATTTAGGGGTGGTTTGGGGGTCTAGGAGAGTTTTGGGGGTTTAGGGGTTTGGAGTCATTTTGGGGATTTAGGGTGTTTTGGGGAGATTTAGGGGTTGGTTGGGGGTTTGGAGTCATTTTGGGGTTTGGGGGTGTTTTGGGGAGATTTAGGGGGATTTGAGGGGGTTTGGGCAGTTTAGGGCGTTATGGGGAGATTTAGGGGGATTTGGGGGTTTGGGGGTCTAGGAGAGTTTTGGGGTTTGGAGTCATTTTGGGGTTTTGGGGGTGTTTGGGGAGATTTAGGTTGGTTGGGGGGTTTGGAGTCATTTTGGGGATTTGGGGTGTTTGGGGGAGATTTAGGGGGTTTGGGAGGGTTTGGGGGCCCAGGAGTTTTGGGGGTCTGGAGTCATTCTGGGGGTTTAGGTGTGTTTTGGGGAGATTTAGGGGTGGTTTGGGGGTCTAGGAGAGTTTTGGGGGTTTAGGGGGTCTGGAATCATTTCAGGGGTTTAGGGGGTCTGGAGTAATTTTGGGGTTTAGGGTGTTTTGGGGCAGATTTAGGGGTGGTTTGGGGGTTTTTGGGGAGTTTTAGAGGAGATTTAGGAGTGTTTTGGGGATCTAGGAGAGTTTTGGGGGGTTTGGGGTTTAGGGGGGTCTGGAGTAATTTTGGGGGGTTTAGGGGTGTTTTGGGGCAGATTTAGGGTTGGTTTGGGGGTGTTTTGGGGGTCTAGGAGAGTTTGGGGGGTTTAGGGGGGCTTGGAGTAATTTTAGGGGATTTAGGGTTGTTTTGGGGCAGATTTAGGGGTGTTTGGGGGGGTTTTGAGGTCATTTTAGGGAGGTTTAGGGTTGTTTTAAGGGAATTTAGGGTCATTTTTGGGGTTTAGGGTTGTTTTGGGGCGATTTAGGGTGTTTTGGGGGTTTAGGGTTGTTTGGGGAGGTTTTGGGGTCCTTTTGCAGGTGTTTAGGGAGGTTTGCAGGGGCTTGAGGGTTATTTTGGGGTTCAGGGTCGTTTTGGGGGTTTGGGGGTTTAGGTCATTTTGGGGAGGTTTAGGGAGTTTTGGGGATTTAAGCTCATTAAGGTGAGCTAAGGGTCTGTTGGGGGTTGGGGGATTTAGGATCATTTTGGGGAGATTCAGGGTCATTTTAGAGTCATTTTGGGTGGATTTAGGTTCATTTAGAGGAGATTTAGGATCATTTGACAGGTACCCTGCAATTTAAATTTAAATCCAAATTTATCAAATGAAAATTTTGGGGCGTGCACCGAGATTTTTAAGAAAATACCCCCCATGTTGAGGAGAGGAAAAAAGGGGGGTTCATCCCATTTCCCTGCAATTTTAGAAACCCCCCCCAAACCTCAAGGGTTCAAACCTAAATAATCTCTTTCCCCAACCCAAAAATTTAATTTTTTGGGGGGTCACCCAGGCCTGAACGACTGGGAGGACGACGAGATCCTGGCGTCGGTGCTGGCGGTGTCACAGCAGGAGTACCTGGAGACCATGAAAACCTCGCGCCACAGAGACCCCAACACCGACAAAAGTTGATATTGAACCCCCCGGACTGCCCCCCAAAAAATCCCACCCCCCCTCTCCAGACCCGCCACCCCTTCCTCCCAAAAAAAAAAAAAAAAAAAAAAAAAATCATCACGGCCGAACCCTTCCCCCTCTCTCATCCATCATCATCACCACCCCCTCTCCAAAAAAAAAACCAAACAGGGACCTCTGGGTGCATGGCAGCCCCGGCTGAGGGGCTGATTTTGGGGGTGACAAAAAACCCCCTTGGTAAAGGGGAGGGGACACAGCTGGGCGCCGCGGATGAACCTCGCTTTTTTTTTTGGGGAGGGGACCGACGAAGAAGAAGAAGAAGAAGACCCTGACCCCCCCTTGCTAAAAATTGCAGCTGGAAGGAAAAGTGGGGGGCTGGGGGGGGGGTTCCTGTTTTTTGTAGGGTCTCCTCTTCCTCTCCTCCCTCCCCTTCCCCCCCCGTGGGATTTTGCTGTTTGGGGGGGAGGGGAAAAGGGGGGGGGGGGTCCCAACTCTGCCCCCCACCAGCACCTGGGGGGGGGGAAAAGGGGGCTGGGGGTGCTGCCCCCCACCGCCCCCCCGCACCCCGGTATTAAACTGATGCCCAGCAGCCCCCTGGCCCCGTCTGTTCGTGGGGAGGCTCGGCCCCCTCCCCCCACCCTCCCCAGGGTACCCCAGACCCCTCGGGGGGTGCTGGGAAAGGAAGGGGGGGTGGGGATTTGCGCCTTTAGGGGAGTCCCGCCGTGGTTTTGGGGACCCCGGGCCTGGTTTTGGGGACCCGGGCCTGGTTTTGGTGCCCCTCGTGTTTACCCCGCGGTTGCCATGGTGATGCGTCGCGCTCTGGTGACGTAACGGTGGCGACAGCCAATCAGCGGTGAGGGCGGGAACGAGGGTGTGGCGTCACTTTGGACGCGCCGGGACGGGGTGGGGAGAGCAGCGCTGCCGGATCCAAGCGATATCAGGGGGGCTTGAGGGTTACGGGGTTCTGCGGGTGCTGTCGCGATACAGCAAATATCGTGACACCCGCGGTGGGGCTGCTTGAGTCTCGTTCTGTCGCGACAAAGCAACGCGGGATGGCGCAGTGGCGTCGGGCTAGGCCGCGTTTCCATGGCGACAAAGGGGCGTGGCCAGGGCCTCATGGCCGCTCCTCATTAGTCCGTGGGCGGGGCTGGCGGGTTTTCCCCGCCCCTTTCCCCGGCCGCCAGGGGGCGCCGCGCGCGGAGCGGGGGCGCACGCGGGGAATGGAGCTGCGCGGGGGGCCCGGTGAGGGCGTGGGGAAAATGGGGATCCTGAGGGAAAATGGGGTCTGAGAGGGCATCGTGAGGGGAAAATGGGGTCTGAGAGGGAGAATGGGGTCTGAGAGGGGATCGTGAGGAGAAAGTGGGGATCCTGAGGGGAAAATGGGGTCTGAGGGGGGGGCGTGAGGGGAAAATGGGGATCCTGAGGGGAAAATGGGGTCTGAGGGGGCATCGTGAGGGGAAAATGGGGTCTGAGAGGGTCGTGAGGGGAAAGTGGGATCCTGGGGGAAAATGGGGTCTGAGGGTCATCGTGAGGGGAAAATGGGGATCCTGAGGGGAAAATGGGGTCTGAGAGGGGCATCGTGAGGGGAAAATGGGGTCTGAGAGGGGAGAATGGGGTCTGAGAGGGGGATCGTGAGGGAAAATGGGGATCCTGAGGGGAAAATGGGGTCTGAGCAGGGTCGTTAGGGGAAAGTGGGATCCTGGGGGAAAATGGGGTCTGAGGGGTCATCGTGAGGGGAAATGGGGTCTGAGAGGGGAGAATGGGGTCTGAGAGGGGATCGTGAGGGGAAAATGGGGTCTGAGAGCGGGGTCGTGGGGGAAAGTGGGATCCTGGGGAAAATGGGGTCTGAGAGCAGGGTCGTAGGGGGAAAATGGGATCCTGAGGGGAAAATGGGGTCTGAGAGCGGGGTCGTGAGGAGAAAGTGGGATTCTGGGGGGAAAATGGGGTCTGAGGGGTCATCGTGAGGGGAAAGTGGGGATCCTGAGGGGAAAATGGGGTCTGAGGGGGGCATCGTGAGGGGAAAATGGGGTCTGAGAGCGGGGTCGTTAGGGGAAAGTGGGATTCTGGGGGAAAATGGGGTCTGAGGGTCATCGTGAGGGGAAAATGGGGATCCTGAGGGGAAAATGGGGTCTGAGAGGAGGGTCGTGAGGGGAAAATGGGGTCTGAGAGGGTCGTGAGGGAAAAGTGGGATCCTGGGGGAAAATGGGGTCTGAGAGGGAAAATGGGGTCTGAGAGGGGTCGTGAGGAGAAAGTGGGATTCTGGGGGAAAATGGGGTCTGAGGGTCATCGTGAGGGGAAAATGGGGATCCTGAGGGGAAAAATGGGGTCTGAGGGGGTCGTGAGGGAAAATGGGGTCTGAGAGGGGAAAATGGGGTCTGAGAGGGGGATCGTGAGGGGAAAATGGGATCGTGAGGGGAAAGTGGGGTCTGAGAGGAGTCCTGAGCGGAAAACGGGGAGTGAGAGGGGGGTCCTGAGGGAAAAATGGAATCTGAGAAGGGTTCTGAGGGGAAAATGGGGTCTGAGAGGAGGGTCGTGAGGGGAAAGTTGGGTCTGAGAGAGGGAAATGGGGGTACCCCAGGGAGCGGAGTATGAGGGGGGGTCCTGAGGAGTTGCTGAGGTTTTTGGGGTCCTGAATTATGGGAGGGTCGTGGGAGGCAATGGGTTGGGGAGGGGGAAAATGGGGTGACACAATTGGGGAGGGGTCCCGAGGGTTGGGCTGGGGACATTGAGGTGATTTCCAGATCCTGAGGGGGGCTCCAGAAGGGAAAGTGGGAGTCGCAAGGATTTGGGGGAATTTCGGGGGGTCCCTGAGAGGAGATTTCAGTGTTGGGGGATTTTGGGGCTGGGGGTGACACGGAGTACCTGGGGTTTGTAGTGCTGCGACCCCCGTGACTCCCCCAAATCCTCCCAGATCTTGTGAGGAGAAGGAAAAAGCGCAAAAAGGACAAAAAAGCGAAACCACCCTCAAGGTGAGGGGGGGGTCAGCGGGGCCGTGACCCCCCCATGACCCCTTGGCCAGAGTGGGGGAGGGGGGACAGACGGGCAGAGCCCCCTTTTAGGGGGTGGGGGGGGGACATTCCGGGCCTCCCCTCCCCCTCCAGGGCTATTTTTAGCCCCTCGGGGCCGTGGGGGGGGGGGCCTTGAGGTCATTTCTATTTTGGGGGGGTGATGGCCCAGAATGCCCCGCACCTGCCCCCCTCCCCCTCCCCCAGCTCGGGGGGGGGCTCTGGGGCCTCCCCTGGGACCATTCCCGGCTCCTTGGCCGCTGTGGGACCACCCTGAGACCCCTCCCCCAGCATGGGGGAGACCCCCGAAGGGACCAGGTATGGGGGGCAGGGAGGGGACCCCCGGAAGGATCAGATTTTGGGGAGGGGGCAGAGACCCCCAAAGGGTCAGGGTCAGATTTTGGGGAGTGGGGGCAGAGAGGAGACCCCCAAAGGGTCAGATTTTGGGGAGGGGGAGCAGAAAAAAAACCTCTAAAGGGATCAGATTTTGAGGAGGGGGTCCCAGAGAAGAGACCCCCAAAGGGATCAGATTTTGGGGAGGGGGGGGCAGAGACCCCCAAAGGGATCAGATTTTGGGGAGGGGGTGCAGAGAGAAGACCCCCAAAAGGATCAGATTTTGGGGAGGGGGAGGGAGCAGAGAGGAGATCCCTGAAGGGAATAGAATTTGGGGAGGGGGAACAGAAAGGAGACCCCCCAAATTACCAGATTTTGGGAAGGGGGGGCAGAGAATAGACCCCCAAAGGGATCAGATTTTGGGAAGGGGGGGCAGAGAATAGACCCCCAAAAGGATCAGATTTTGGGGAGGGGGAGGGAGCAGAAAGAGATCCCTGAAGGGAATAGAATTTGGGGAGGGGGAACAGAATGGAGACCCCCGAAATTACCAGATTTTGGGGAGGGGGCAGAGATCCCAGAAGAGACCAGATTTTTGGAGGGTGGGGGAGGGCAGAAGGAGACCCCCAAAGGACCAGATTTTGGGGAAGGGGGAGGTCAGAGATGAGACCCTAAAGAGATCAAATTTTGGGGAGGGCCAGATTTTGGGGAGGGGGAGCAGAGAAGAGACCCTGAAAAAAAAAAAAAAACAGATTTTGTGGAGGGGGCAGAGAGGAGACCCCAGATTTTGGGGAGGGGGTCCTAGAGAAGAGACCCCAGATTTTGGGGAGGAGGAGCAGAGAAGAGACCCCTGAAAAAAAAAAAAAAAAAACAAACAGATTTTGGGGAGGGGGGCAGAGAGGAGACCCCAGATTTTGGGGAGGGGGCAGAGAGGAGACCCCAGATTTTGGGGAGGGGTCCTAGAGAAGAGACCCCAGATTTTGGGGAGGGCAGAGAAGAGACCCTGAAAAAAAAAAAAAAAAACAACAGATTTTGTGGAGGGGGCAGAGAGGAGACCCCAGATTTTGGGAGGAGGGGCAGAGAGGAGACCCCAGATTTTGGGGAGGGGGTCCCAGAGAAGAGACCCCAGATTTTGGGGAGGGGGGGGCAGAGAGGAGACCCCAGATTTTGGGGAGGGGGGGGCAGAGAGGAGACCCTGAAATTACCGGATTTGGGGAGGGGGTCCTAGAGAAGAGACCCCAGATTTTGGGGGTTTTCGGGGTGCCAAAGCCGAGCTCTGCTGTTCCCGGGGGTCCCTGCCCTGCCCAAGGGGGGGGGTCCCATCTTTGCTGTCCCCTCCCCCCCCCTCCCAGGACCCCCAGCCCCCCCGGCTCGGAGCCCCCCACCATCCCCCCGGCGCCGCCCGAGGCGCTGCTGGGCTCGGACGAGGGCGAGCAGGAGGATCCCCGCGACTACTGCAAAGGTGGGGACACCGCGGGGAGGGTCCCCAAACCCCAGAGTGACCAAAAAGTGACCACAAAGTGACCACAAAGTGACCAAATGACCACTGACCCCCCCCCCCACCCCCCCCAGGCGGGTATTACCCCGTCCGCATCGGGGACCTGTTCCACGGGCGCTACCACGTGGTTCGCAAGCTGGGTTGGGGACATTTCTCCACCGTGTGGCTCTGCTGGGACCTGCGGTGAGTGCGGGGACACCGCGGGGGTTCCCGGGGGGGTTTGGGGGGGCGGCTCCCCCCGGATTTTGGTTCTTGGCGTGTAGGAGGAAACGGTTTGTGGCGCTGAAGGTGGTGAAGAGCGCCCCCCAGTACACGGAGACGGCGCTGGATGAGATCAAACTGCTGAAATGTGTGAGTGGCACCGGGGAAGCCGGGCCGGGGAGACCCAAAATGCACCCTCGTCACACCTAAATGCACACCTGTCCCCCAAAATGCACCCTCGTCACACCTAAATGCAGCCCTGTCCCCCAAAATGCACCCCTGTCCCCCCAAAATCCATCCCCATAACCCCCTACCCCCCCAAAATTCACCCCATCACCTCCCCAACCCCCAAAATCTACCCTCGTCCCCCAAAATCCACCCCCATCCCCCAAAATCCACCCCCATCACCTCCCCACCCTCCCAAAATCCACCCCCATCACCTCCCCACCCCCAAATCCACCCCCAACCCCCAAAATCCACCCCCATCACCTCCCCAACCCCCAAAATCCACCCCATCACCTCCCCAACCCCCAAAATCCACCCCCAACCCCCAAAATCCACCCCATCACCTCCCCACTCCCCAAAATCCACCCCCAACCCCCCAAAATCCACCCCATCACCTTCCCACCCCCCAAAATCCACCCCATCACCTCCCCACCCCCAAAATCCACCCCCAACCCCCAAAATCCACCCCATCACCTCCCCACCCCCAAAATCCACCCCCAACCCCCAAAATCCACCCCATCACCTCCCCACCCCCCAAAATCCACCCCCAACCCCCAAAATCCACCCCCATCACCTCCCCAACCCCCCAAAATCCACCCCCACCCCCGAAATCCACCCCCATCACCTCCCCACCCCCAAAATCCACCCCCAACCCCCAAATCCATCCCCATCACCTCCCAACCCCCAAAATCCACCCCCAACCCCCAAAATCCACCCCCATCACCTCCCAACCCCCAAAATCCACCCTCGTCCCCCAAAATCCATCCCCATCACCTCCCCAACCCCCAAAATCCATCCCCAACGCCCCAAAATCCACCCTCATCCCCAAAATCCACCCTCGTTCCCCAAAATCCATCCCCATCACCTCCCAACCCCCAAAATCCATCCCCAACGCCCCAAAATCCACCCTCATCCCCCAAAATCCACCCTCGTCCCCCAAATCCATCCCCATCACCTCCCAACCCCCAAAATCCACCCTCGTCCCCCAAAATCCATCCCCATCACCTCCCCAACCCCCAAAATCCATCCCCAACGCCCCAAAATCCACCCCCATCACCTCCCCAACCCCAAAATCCACCCCCATCCCCCAAAATCCCCCATCCCCAAAATCCACCCCCAGGTGCGGGACTCCGACCCCAGCGACCCGAGCCGTGAGAACATCGTGCAGCTCATCGACGACTTCAGGATCTCGGGGTCAACGGTGTCCGTATCCTTTTTTTTTTTTTTTTTTTTTTTTTGGGGGTTCCCCCGATTTCCCAGCCTGTGGGGAGGGGTCCCTGGGGCTCTGGGGGGGCTCCTTGACTCCCCCAGATGTGTGCATGGTGCTGGAGGTGCTGGGCCACCAGCTGCTGCGCTGGATCATCAAATCCAACTACCAGGGGCTGCCCCTGCCCTGCGTCAAGAGCATCGTGCGCCAGGTGAGGGGGGGTGGTGGACCCCCCAAAACCCCCCAAAAACGGGCTGCTGGGACCCCCCAAAACCCCCTGGGACCCCCAAATCCCCCTGGGACCCCAAATGTGCTGCTGGGACCCCCAAAACCCCCAAAAACGGGCTGTGGGACCTCAAAACCCCCAAAAACGGCTGCTGGGACCCCAAAACCCCCAAAACGGGCTGCTGGGACCCCCAAAAACGGGCTGCTGGGACCCCCAAAACCCCCCAAAAACGGGCTGTGGGACCCTCAAAACCCCCAAAAACGGGCTGCTGGGACCCCCAAAACCCCTGGGACCCCCAAATCCCCCTGGGACCCCAAATGTGCTGCTGGGACCCCAAAACCCACCCAAATGGGCTGCTGGGACCCCCAAAACCCACCCAAAAACGGGCTGTGGGACCCCAAAACCCCCAAAAACGGGCTGCTGGGACCCCCAAAACCCCTGGGACCCCCAAATCCCCCTGGGACCCCAAATGTGCTGCTGGGACCCCCAAAACCCCCAAAACGGGCTGTGGGACCCCCAAAACCCACCCAAAAACGGGCTGTGGGACCCTCAAAACCCCCCCAAAAACGGGCTGCTGGGACCCCCAAAACCCCCTGGGAACCCCAAATCCCCCTGGGACCCCAAATGTGCTGCTGGGACCCCCAAAACCCCCCAAAAACGGGCTGTGGGACCCCCAAAACCCCCTGGGAACCCCAAATCCCCCTGGGACCCCAAATGTGCTGCTGGGACCCCCAAAACCCACCCAAATGGGCTGCTGGGACCCCCAAAACCCACCCAAAAACGGGCTGTGGGACCCCCAAAACCCCCCCAAAAACGGGCTGTGGGACCCCAGAACCCCTGGGACCCCAAATCCCCCTGGGACCCCAAATGTGCTGCTGGGACCCCAAAACCCACCCAAATGGGCTGCTGGGACCCCCAAAACCCCCCCAAAAACGGGCTGTGGGACCCCCAAAAACGGGCTGCTGGGACCCCCAAAACCCCCCAAAAACGGGCTGTGGGACCCTCAAAACCCCCCCAAAAACGGGCTGCTGGGACCCCCAAAACCCCCCCAAAAATGGGCTGCTGGGACCCCCAAAACACCCTGGGACCCCAAATGTGCTGCCCAGAGACACCTAAATCCCCCTGATTCCCCCCTTTCCCAAATTGGGGTGCCCCTTCCAAATTCAGGGTGCCCCTCCCGATGTTGGGGTGCCCCTCCTGAATTCGGGGTGCCCCTCCCGAATTCGGGGTTCCCCTCCTAAATTCGGGGTGTCCCTCCTGAATTCGGGGTTCCCCTCCTAAATTCGGGGTTCCCCTCCTAAATTCGGGGTTCCCCTCCTGAATTCGGGGTTCCCCTCCTGAATTTGGGGTGCTCTTTCCCGATTTGGGGTGCCCTTTCCCGATGTTGAGGTGCCCCTCCCGAATTTGGGATTCCCCTCCTGATTTCGGGGTTCTCCTCCTAAATTCGGGGTGCCCCTCCGGAATTCGGGGTTCCCCTCCTGAATTTGGGGTGCTCTTTCCCGATTTGGGGTGCCCTTTCCCAATGTTGAGGTGCCCCTCCTAAATTCGGGGTTCCCCTCCCGAATTCGGGGCTCCCCTCCGGAATTCGGGGTTCCCCTCCGGAACTGGGGGTTCCCCTCCTGAATTTGGGGTGCCCCTCCCGCTATTGGGGTGCCCCTCCGGAATTCGGGGTTCTCCTCCCAAATTCGGGGTGCCCCTCCTGAATTCGGGGTTCCCCTCCGGAACTCGGGGTTCCCCTCCTGAATTCGGGTTTCCCCTCCCGAACTCGGGGTTCCCCTCCTGAACTCGGGGTTCCCCTCCCGAATTCGGGGTTCCCCTCCTGAATCTGGGGTGCTCTTTCCCGATTTGGGGTGCCCTTTCCCAATGTTGAGGTGCCCCTCACGAATTTGGGGTTCCCCTCCTAAATTCGGGGTTCCCCTCCCGAATTCGGGGTTCCCCTCCTGAACTGGGGGTTCCCCTCCTGAACTCGGGGCTCCCCTCCCGAATTCGGGGTTCCCCTCCTAAATTCGGGGTTCTCCTCCTAAATTCGGGGTTCCCCTCCTAAATTCGGGGTGTCCCTCCTGAATTCGGGGTTCCCCTCCTAAATTCGGGGTGTCCCTCCTGAATTCGGGGTTCCCCTCCTAAATTCGGGGTGTCCCTCCTGAATTCGGGGTTCCCCTCCTAAATTCGGGGTGTCCCTCCTGAATTCGGGGTTCCCCTCCCGAATTCGGGGTGCCCTTCCTGAATTCGGGGTGCCCCTCCCGAATTCGGGGCGCCCCTCCTGAATTCAGGGTACCATTTCCCGCTGTTGGAGCGCCCCTCCCAAATTCGGGGTGCCCCTCCTGAATTCGGGGTTCCCCTCCTAAATTCGGGTTTCCCCTCCTGAACTGGGGGTTCCCCTCCCGAATTCGGGGCTCCCCCCCTGAGCTGGGGCTCCCCCGCTGAGCTGTGGCTCGGTGCCGCTGCCCGCAGGTGCTGGAGGGGCTGGATTACCTGCACACCAAGTGCAACATCATCCACACGGACATCAAGCCCGAGAACGTGCTGCTGTGCGTGCCGGAGCCCTTCGTGCGCCACCTGGCGGCGCAGGCGGCGCGCTGGCCAAGGGGGGAGGGGCCGCCCCGCTCCGCAGGTACCCCCAAACCGGGCTGGGCGTACCCCGAAACCTGCTCCAAAATGCACCCCGAAATACACCCCAAAACCTGCTCCAAAATGCACCCCGAAACCTGCCCCAAAATGCACCCCGAAACCTGCCCCAAAATACACCCCAAAATACACCCCAAATCCTGCTCTGGGGAGCCCAAAATACACCCCGAAACCTGCCCCAAAATGCTCCCCGAAACCGGGGCTGGGGGTACCCCGAAACCTGCTCCAAAATGCACCCCAAAATACACCCCAAATCCTGCCCTGGGGGGCCCAAAATACACCCCAAATCCTGCTCCAAAATGCACCCCAAAACCTGCCCCAAAATACACCCCAAAACCTGCCCTGGGGGCTACCCCAAAACCTGCCCTGGGGGGGTGGGGACCCCAAAATGCACCCCAAAACCTGCTCCAAAATGCACCCCAAAATACACCCCAAATCCTGCTCTGGGGGGCCCAAAATACACCCCAAATCATGCCCTGGGGGGTACCCCGAAACCTGCCCCAAAATACACCCCGAAACCGGGGCTGGGGGTACCCCGAAACCTGCCCCAAAATACACCCCGAAACCTGCCCCAAAATGCACCCCAAAACCGGGGCTGGGGGTACCCCGAAACCTGCCCCAAAATACACCCCGAAACCGGGGCTGGGGGTACCCCGAAACCTGCTCCAAAATGCACCCCAAAATACACCCCAAATCCTGCTCTGGGGGGGCCCAAAATACACCCCAAAACCTGCTCCAAAATGCACCCCAAAACCGGGCTGGGGGGCCCAAAATGCACCCCAAAACCGGGGCTGGGGGGCACCCCGAAACCTGCCCCAAAATACACCCCAAAATACACCCCAAATCCTGCCCCAAAATGCACCCCAATACCTGCCCTGGGGGGGTGGGGACCCCAAAATACACCCCAAAACCTGCTCCAAAATACACCCCAAAACCTGCCCCAAGATACACCCCAAAACCTGCCCTGGGGGGTACCCCAAAACCTGCCAAAATGCACCCCAAAACCTGCTCCAAAATGCACCCCAATACCTGCCCTAGGGGGGTGGGGACCCCCAAATACACCCCAAAATCTATCCCTGGGGTGCTGGGGTCCCCAAAAATCCATCCTGGGGTGCAGGGAACCCCAAAATCCCTCCTTGATCCCCAGAGGAGCAGGTGAGCCCAACCCCCACACCTGGGCTGGGCACCTGTGCTGAGCCCCCGCCCCTCCCGTCTGTCCACAGTGAGCTCAGCGCCGCAGGAGCAGCCTGTGAGTGAGTGTGTGCTCACCTGAGTGTGCTCACCTGAGTGTGTACTCACCTGTGTGTGCTCACCTGAGTGTGTACTCACCTGTGTGTGCTCACCTGAGTGTGTGTGTGTGTGTGTGCTCACCTGTGTGTGTGTGTGTGTGTGTGTGTGTGTGTGTGCTCACCTGTGTGTGTGTGTGCTCACCTGTGTGTGTGTGCTCACCTGAGTGTGTGTGTGCTCAGCTCACCTGTGCATGCTCACCTGTGTGTGTGTGTGTCACCTGTGTGTGTGTGTGCTCACCTGTGTGTGTGTGTGTCAGCTCACCTGTGTGTGTGTGTGCTCACCTGTGTGTGTGTGTGTGTGTGTGCTCACCTGTGTGTGTGTGTGTTCACCTGTGTGTGTGTGTGTGTGTGTGTGTGTCAGCTCACCTGTGTGTGTGTGCTCACCTGTGCGTTGTGCTCACCTGTGTGTGTGTTCTCCTGTGTGTGTGTGTGTGTGCTCACCTGTGTGTGTGTGTGCTCACCTGTGTGTGTGCTCACCTGTGTGTGTGTGTGTGCTCACCTGTGTGTGTGTGTGTGTGTGTGCTCGCCTGTGTGTGTGTGTGTGTGTGTGTGTGTGTGTGTGTGTGTGTGTGTGTGTGTGTGCTCACCTGTGTGTGTGTGTGTGCTCACCTGTGTGTGTGTGTGCTCACCTGTGTGTGTGTGTGCTCACCTGTGTGTGTGTGTGTGTGTGTGTGTGTGCTCACCTGTGTGTGTGTGTGTGTGTGCTCACCTGTGTGTGTGTGTGCTCACCTGTGTGTGTGTTTGTGCTCACCTGTGTGTGTGTGTGTGTGTGTGTGTGCGCACTGTGTGTGTGTGTGTGTGTGCTCACCTGTGTGTGTGTGTGCTCACCTGTGTGTGCTCACCTGAGTGTGCTCACCTGAGTGTGTGTGTGCTCACCTGAGTGTGCTCACCTGAGTGTGTGTGTGTGTGTGTGCTCACCTGTGTGTGTGTGTGTGCTCACCTGTGTGTGTGTGTGTGTGTGTGTGTGTGCTCACCTGTGTGTGTGTGTGCTCACCTGTGTGTGTGTGTGTGCTCACCTGTGTGTGTGTGTGTGTGTGTGCTCACCTGTGTGTGTGTGTGTGTGTGCTCACCTGTGTGTGTTTGTGCTCACCTGTGTGTGTGTGCTCACCTGTGTGTGTGTGTGCTCACCTGTGTGTGCTCACCTGAGTGTGTGTGTGCTCACCTGAGTGTGCTCACCTGAGTGTGTGTGTGTGTGTGTGCTCACCTGTGTGTGTGTGCTCACCTGTGTGTGTGTGTGTGTGTGTGTGTGTGCTCACCTGTGTGTGTGTGTGCTCACCTGTGTGTGTGTGTGTGCTCACCTGTGTGTGTGTGTGTGCTCACCTGTGTGTGTGTGTGTGTGCTCACCTGTGTGTGTGTGTGTGTGCTCACCTGTGTGTGTTTGTGCTCACCTGTGTGTGTGTGTGTGTGTGTGCTCACCTGTGTGTGTGTGTGTGTGCTCACCTGTGCATGCTCACCTGTGTGTGTTTTTGCTCACCTGTGTGTGTGTGTGCTCACCTGTGTGTGTGTGTGTGTGTGTGTGCTGTGTGCTCACCTGTTTTTGCTCACCTGTGTGTGTTTTTGCTCACCTGTGTGTGTTTGTGCTCACCTGTGTGTGTGTGTGTGTGCTCACCTGTGCATGCTCACCTGTGTGTGTTTGTGCTCACCTGTGTGCGTTTGTGCTCACCTGAGTGTGTGTGTGTGTGCTCACCTGTGTGTGTTTGTGCTCACCTGTGTGTGTGTGTGTGTGTGTGTGTGTTTGTGCTCACCTGTGTGTGTGTGTGCTCACCTGTGTGTGTGTGTGTGTGTGTGTGTGCTCACCTGTGTGTGCTCACCTGTGTGTGTGTGCTCACCTGTGTGTGTGTGTGTGCTCACCTGTGCATGCTTACCTGTGTGTGTGTGTGTGCTCACCTGTGTGTGTGTGTGCTCACCTGTGTGTGTTTGTGCTCACCTGTGTGTGTTTGTGCTCACCTGTGCATGCTCACCTGTGTGTATTTGTGCTCACCTGAGTGTGTGTTTGTGCTCACCTGAGTGTGTGTTTGTGCTCACCTGTGTGTGTGTGTGTGTTTGTGCTCACCTGTGTGTGTTTGTGCTCACCTGTGTGTGTTTGTGCTCACCTGTGTGGCCCCGCATGTTTTTGCACACCTCTCTGCCCCTTTGCCCCCAAAATCCTCCCAAATCCTCCCCTCCCCCAGGAGCGGCTGTCGCGGGCTCAGCGGCGGCGGCGGCGGCGGCGACAGCGGCGAGCGGCCTGCTGGCACAGAGACTGCGCGACCTGGAGCAGCTGCGCGACAGCGCGGGGCCAGCAGGGGGACACAGCGACAGCGGTCAGGGGACATTGGGGACAGCGGGGGGGACACTGGGGACAGCAGGGGGACACAGCGACAGCAGTCAGGGGACACTGGGGACACGGTGACACTGGGGACAGCGGGGGGACACAGCAACAGCAGTCAGGGGACACTGGGGACACGGTGACACTGGGGACAGCGGGGGGACACAGCGACAGCGGTCAGGGGACACTGGGGACACAGTGACACTGGGGACAGCGGGGGGACAGTGGGGACACAGTGACACTGGGGACACAGTGACACTGGGGACAGCGGGGGACACAGCGACAGCGGTCAGGGGACATTGGGGACACGAGGGGGACACTGGGGACAGCGGGGTGACACTGGGGACAGCAGGGGACACAGTGACAGCGGTCAGGGGACATTGGGGACAGCGGGGGGACATTGGGGACACAGTGACACTGGGGACAGCGGGGGGACCTTGGGGACAGCGGGGGGACATTGGGGACACAGTGACACTGGGGACAGCGGGGGGACCTTGGGGACAGCGGTCAGGGGGCACAGTGACACTGGGGACAGCGGGGGGACACTGGGGACACAGAGACACTGGGGACTCAGTGACACTGGGGACACGGTGACACTGGGGACAGCGGGGGGACACAGCGACAGCGGTCAGGGGACACTGGGGACACAGTGACACTGGGGACACAGTGACACTGGGGACAGCGGGGGTGAACAGGACCCCCCAATACCCACCCGAGGGTCTCTGGGGACGATTTTGGCCTCCCTGAACCCCTTTTGGGGACTCCCCCCATATTTTGGGGCGGGGGGGGGCATTAAGGACCCCTGATCATATTTTTGGGGTGAATTTTGGGGCTCTCAAGGTCTCTTTTTTCCCCCCCCTCCCCCAGAAGCCCCCCCGGACCCCCCGGAGGAGTTTGGGGTCCCCAGGGTGGATTTGGGGTCCCCAGGGTGGATTTGGGGTCCCCAGGGTGGGTTTGGGGGTGAGCAGGACCCCCCCCCAATATGTATTTTGGGGCGGGGGGCATAAGGACCCTGATCATATTTTTGGGGTGAATTTTGGGGTCTCAAGGTCTCTTTTCTTTCTCCCGATCATATTTTTGGGGTGAATTTTGGGGGTCTCAAGGTCTCTTTTCTTTCCCCCCCCCCATCATATTTTTGGGGTGAATTTTGGGGGTCTCAAGGTCTCTTTTCTTTCCCCCCCCCAATCATATTTTTGGGGTGAATTTTGGGGGTCTCAAGGTCTCTTTTTCCCCCTCCCCCAGAAGCCCCCGGACCCCCCGGAGGAGTTTGGGGGGAGCCCCCCGAGCGGCGCCTCCTCCTGGGGGGTGCACACGCTGCCCCCCGGCGGCTCCAGCGAGCGAATCTCGGGGGGCTCCTGCGCCTCGGGGCCCCCCCGGCGCCCCCCCAGCCCCAGCTCCGCCTCCGACTCCCTCCTGAGCCCAACCTCGGGCTCGCTGCTCTCGGGGGGCTCCGGGGGGCTCCCCTGCACCCCCGGTAAGGGGGGGGGAGGGGGGGACTGGGGGGGGCTGGAGGGGAAATTTGGGGTGGGTTTGGGGGTATTTGGGATTTGGGGGTCTGGAGGGAAATTTAGGGTCTGGAGGGCAATTTGGGTGGGTTTGGGGAGTATTTGGGTTTGGGGGTCTGGGGGAAATTTGGGGTGGGTTTGGGGGTATTTGGGATTTGGGGGGGCTGGAGGGGAAATTTGGGGTGGGTTTGGGGGTGTTTGAGATTTAGGGGGTCTGGAGGGAAATTTGGGGTCTGGAGGGAAATTTTGGGGTCTGGAGGAAATTTGTGGTGGGTTTGGGGGTATTTGGGGTTTGGGGGTATTTGGGGTTTGGGGGGGAAATTTGGGGTGGGTTTGGGGGGGTATTTGGGGTTTGGGGGGGGTCTGGAGGGAAAATTTGGGGTCTGGAGGGGAAATTTGTGGTGGGTTTGGGGGTGTTTGGGATTTAGGGGGGGGTCTGGAGGGGAAATTTGGGGTCTGGAGGGAAATTTTGGGGTCTGGAGGGGAAATTTGTGGTGGGTTTGGGGGGAAAATTTGGGGTGGGTTTGGGAGGTATTTGGGGTTTGGGGGGGTCTGGAGGGGAAATTTGGGGTCTGGAGGGAAAATTTGGGGTGGGTTTGGGGGTATTTGGGGTCTGGAGGAAAATTTGGGGGTGGGTTTGGGGGTATTTGGGGTCTGGAGGAAAATTTGGGGTAGGTTTGGGGGTTATTTGGGGTCTGGAGGGGGTCTGGAGAAATCTGGGGTCTGGAGGAAATTTGGGGTGGGTTTGGGGGTTATTTGGGGTTTGGGGGGTCTGGAGGGCAATTTGAGGTGGGTTTGAGGGTATTTGGTATTTAGGGGGGTCTGGAGGGAATTTGGGGTGGGTTTGGGGGTATTTGGGATTTAGGGGGTCTGGAGGAAAATTTGGGGTCTGGAGGAAATTTTGGGGTCTGAAGGGGCAATTTAGAGGGTGGGTTTGGGGGAAATTTGGGGTGGGTTTGGGGGTATTTGGGGTTTGGGGGCGAAATTTGGGCTGGGTTTGGGGGTGTTTGGGGTCTGGAGGAAATTTGGGGTGGGTTTGGGGATTATTTGGGGTTTGGGGGGTCTGGAGGGAAATTTAGGGAGGTAGATTTGGGGATTTGGGGTGGTTTGGAGTGGATTTGGGGTGGTTTGGGGCAGATTTGGGGCTGTGGGGGCTGTGGGGTGGATTTGGGGTGCTTTGGGGTTTGGGGTGAGTTTGGGGTGGATTTGGGGGGATTTGGGGTGGATTTGGGGTTGGGGCGGATTTGGGGTGGATTTGGGGGATTTGGGATGGTTTGGGGTTGATTTGGGGTTTGGGGTTTGGGGTGGTTTGGGGTGGATTTGGGGTGGATTAGGGTGGGTTTGGAGTGGATTTGGGGTTTGGAGGGGATTTGGGGTGGATTTGGGGTGGATTTGGGGTGGATTTGGAGTGGATTTGGGGTGGTTTGGGGCAGATTTGGGGCTGTGGGGTGGATTTGGGGTGCTTTGGGATTTGGGGTGGATTTGGGGTGGATTTGGGGTTTGGGGTGGGTTTGGGGTGGGTTTGGGGTTTGGAGGGGATTTGGGGTGGATTTGGGGTGGGTTTGGGGTTTGGGGTGGCTTTGGGGTGGTTTGGGGTGGATTTGGGGTGGGTTACGGGTGGGTTTGGGGTTTGGGGTTTGGGGTGGCTTTGGGGTGCATTTGGGGCTGTGGGGCGGTACCGGGGTGGTTTGGGGTGGCTTTGGGGCTGTGGGGTGGATTTGGGATGGTTTGGGGTTTGGGGTTTGGGGTTTGGGGTTTGGGGTGCATTTGGGGCTGTGGGGCGGTACCGGGGTGCCCCAGGTGTCCCCCCCAAACCCCCCCTGTGCCCCCCAGGGGAGGGGGCGCTGCCGGGGGGGCAGGAGAACCCCCTGGACCCCCGAGCTGCCCCCCGGCTGCGCGTGAAGATCGCTGACCTGGGCAACGGCTGCTGGGTGGTGAGAGATGAACTGGGGCAACTGGGAGGGACTGGGGGGACTGGGGGACTGGGAGGGATTGGGGAGCTGGGGGGAACTGGGAGGGATTGGGGGACTGGGGGGGATTGGGGGGAACTGGGAGGGACTCGGGGGACTGGGAAGGATTGGGGGGGACTGGGAGGGCACTGAGGGGTTCACTGGGTTTGGGGGTGTGGGGGTTTTTTTGGGGTCTTTGAGGGGGTTCTAGGGGGTTTGTGGGTGTTTTTGGGTGTCTGTGTTTTGGGGTGTTTTGGGTGTTTTGGGCTGTTTTGGATTGTTTTTGGGCTGTTCTGGGCTGTTTTTACTCTGTTTCGGGTGTTTTTGGGCTGTTTTTGCTCTGTTTTGGGGTGTTTTTGCTCCGTTCTGGGTGTTTTGGGCTGTTCCGGGTGTTTTTGCTCTGTTTTTGGGCTGTTCTGGGCTGTTTTGGGGCTGTTTCTGGGCTGTTTCTGGGCTGTTTCTGGGCTGGTTTTGGGCTGTTTCTGGGCTGTTTCTGGGCTGTTTTTGCTCTGTTTTTGGGCTGTTTCTGGGCTGTTTCTGGGCTGTTTCTGGGCTGTTCTGGGTGTTTCTGGGCTGTTTCTGGGCTGTTTCTGGGCAGTTTTTGGGCTGTTTCTGGGCTGTTTCTGGGCAGTTTTTGGGCTGTTTCTGGGCTGTTTCTGGGCTGGTTTTGGGCTGTTTCTGGGCTGTTCCGGGTGTTTTTGGGCTGTTTCTGGGCTGTTCCGGGTGTTTTTGGGCTGTTTCTGGGCTGTTTCTGGGCTGTTTCTGGGCTGTCTCTGGGCTGTTTTTGGGCTGTTTCTGGGCTGTTCGGGCGCTCACTCAGCTCTGTGCCCCCCCCCAGCACAAGCACTTCACCGAGGCCATCCAGACGCGGCAGTACCGGGCGCTGGAGGTGCTGCTGGGGGCGGGCTACGGGCCCCCCGCCGACATCTGGAGCACGGCCTGCATGGTCTGTGCGGGGCTAATGATGGCCACGGGGCCAGCGGGGGGAGGGGCTAATGATAGCCACGGGGCCAGTGGGGGAGGGGCTAATGATAGCCACGGGGCCAGCGGGGGGGGAGGGGCTGGGGATGGCCACGGGGCCAGCGGGGGGAGGGGAGGGGCTGGGGATGGCCACGGGGCCAGCGGGGGGAGGGGCTGGGGATGGCCACGGGGCCAGCGGGGAGGAGCTAATGATAGCCACGGGGCCAGCGGGGGAGGAGGGGCTGGGGATGGCCACGGGGCCAGCGGGGAGGAGCTAATGATAGCCACGGGGCCAGCGGGGGGAGGGGAGGGGCTGGGGATGGCCACGGGGCAAGTGGGGGAGGGGCTAATGATAGCCACAGGGCCAGCGGGGGGAGGGGAGGGGCTGGGGATGGCCACGGGGCCAGCGGGGGAGGGGAGAGGGGCTGGGGATAGCCCCAGGGGGAGGGGAGGGGCTATTGAGAGCCATGGGGCTACCAGAGTGAGGGAGGGGCTCTGATGGACCCCCATGGTGGGGAGGGGCTCTGATGGACCCCCATGGCGGGGGAGGGGCTCTGATGACCCCCATGGTGGGGGATGGTTGCCCCCCCACCCCCCGCAGTTGCCGCTGTCCCCGCAGGCGTTCGAGCTGGCCACGGGCGATTACCTGTTCGAGCCACACTCGGGGGAGGAGTACAGCCGGGACGAGGGTGGGTGGGGCCGGGACGAGGGTGGGTGGGGCCAGGGGAAGGGTGGGTGGGGCCGAGATGAGGGTGGGTGTGGCCAGGACAGTGGTGGGTGTGACCATGGGAGGGTGGGTGTGGCCTGAATGAGAGGGGTGTGGCCGGCACAATGGTGGGTGTGGCCGGGATGAGGGTGGGTGTGGCCAGGATGAGGTTGGGTGTGGCCGATATGAGGGTGGGTGTGGCCTGGACAATGGTGGGTGTGGCCAGGATGAGGGTGGGTGTGGCCAGGAGAGGGTGGGTGTGGCCGAGATGAAGGTGGGTGTGGCCGGGATGAGGGTGGGTGTGGCCGGGACAATGGTGGGTGTGGCCGGGATGAGGGTGGGTGTGGCCTGGACAATGGTGGGTGTGACCTGGACAATGGGGGGTGTGGCCAGGACGAGGGTGGGTGTGGCCTGGACAATGGAGGGTGTGGCCAAGATGAGGGTGGGTGTGGCCTGGACAATGGAGGGTGTGGCCAGGATGAGGGTGGGTGTGGCCTGGACAATGGTGGGTGTGGCCGGGACAATGGTGGGTGTGGCCAGGATGAGGGTGGGTGTGGCCAGGACAGTGGTGGGTGTGGCCAGGACAATGGTGGGCGCGGCCGGGATGAGGGTGGGTGTGGCCAGGATGAGGTTGGGTGTGGTCGGGGGTGTGGCCAGGATGAGGTTGGGTGTGGTCGGGGGGTGTGGCCTGACACAAGGGTGTCATTGGGGCGGCGCCTCACACAAGGGGCGTGGCCTGGGGAAGGGGCGTGGCTCAAACATGGGTGGAGCCCGCATTGAGCGGCGGCCATTGGGGAAGGGGTTGGACCCAGCAGGGTGGGCGTGGCCAGAAGGGGCGTGTCCCGATGTGCCCCACCCCCCACAGACCACATTGCCCACGTGATCGAGCTGCTGGGAGATCCGGCTTACGCACGCGGCCCTGGGGGCGCTACTCCCGCGAAGTTCTTCAACAGGAGAGGTGAGGGTGGGGCCGGAGGGGCGTGGTCAGGGCTGGGTGTCGTCAGTGGGTGTGGCCAGGTTGGGTCACAGGGGGTGGGGTTAAGGGACAGATGGGGCCAGCACTGGGTGTGGTCAGTGGGCATGGGCAGAACTGGGTGTGGTCAGGGCTGGGTGTGGTCAGTGGGTGTGGTCAGGGCTGGGTGTGGTCAGTGGGCGTGGGCAGTGCTGGGTGTGGTCAGTGGGTGTGGTCAGGGCTGGGTATGGTCATAACTGGGTGTGGTCAGGGTGGGGTGTGGTCACTGGGCGTGGCCAGTATAGGGTGTGGCGGGCGTGGCCGGTGCTGGGTGTGGTCAGTGGGCGTGGCCTGTGCTGGGTGTGGTCACTGGGCGTGGCCGGTGCTGGGTGTGGTCAGTGGGCGTGGTCAGGGTGGGGTGTGGTCAGTGGGTGTGGTCAGGGTCCCCATGCTGTGACACACATCAGGGCGTGTCCCCGTGCCCTGTGTGACACCAGGGCGTGTCCCCATGCTGTGACACAGCTGAGGGCGTGTCCCTGTGCCCTGTGTGACACCAGGGCGTGTCCCTGTGCTGTGACACAGCTGAGGGCGTGTCCCCGTGCCCTGTATGACACCAGGCCGTGTCCCCGTGCTGTGACACAGCTGAGGGCGTGTCCTCGTGCCCTGTGTGACACCAGGGCGTGTCCCGTGCTGTGACACAGCTGAGGGCGTGTCCCCGTGCCCTGTGTGACACCAGGCCGTGTCCCGTGCATGACACAGCTGAGGGCGTGTCCCCATGCCCTGTGTGACACCAGGCGTGTCCCCGCTGTGACACAGCTGAGGGCGTGTCCCTGTGCCCTGTGTGACACCAGGCGTGTCCCATGCTGTGACACAGCTGAGGGCGTGTCCCCGTGCCCTGTGTGACACCAGGGCGTGTCCCCGTGCTGTGACACAGCTGAGGGCGTGTCCCCGTGCCCTGTGTGACCCCAGGCCGTGTCCCCGCCCCGCCAGGTGAGCTGCGCCACATCCGGCACCTGCGGCCGTGGGGCTGCGGGCGGGTTGCAGGAGAAATTGAGGCCGCGGCTCGGCCGCGCCCGCCAGTTCCTGCGTGGCCCATGCTGCCTCGAGCCTGCCAGAGCCGGCCCGGCAGTGCCTGCAGCACCCCTGGCTCCGCCCAGCCCCGGGCCTGGCTCCGCCCCAGCCTGGCTCCGCCCTAGCCCTGGCCTGGCTCCGCCCCAGCCTGGCTCCGCCCAGCCCTGGCTCCACCTCCCTGCCCCGGGCCTGGCTCCGCCCAGCCCTGGCTCCGCCCCTAGCCCTGGCTCCGCCCCTAGCCCCTGCCTGGCTCCGCCCCTAGCCCTGGCCCGCCCCTAGCCTCGGCCCTGGCTCTGCCCTAGCCTGGAGGCCTGGCTCACGCCTAGCCCACCCCGGCCTGGCTCCGCCCTAGCCCCGAGCCCGGCTCTGCCCTAGCCCGCCCCCGGTCCTGGCTCCGCCCCTAGCCCCGGGCCTGGCTCGCCCATGCACCACCCCCCGGCCATGGCTCCGCCCCTAGCCCCGCCCCCGGCTCCGCCCATAGCCCCGGCCCTGCCCCCAGCCCGGTTCCTGTGGCCCAAGCTGGCCTTCGAGCCCGCCCGCAGAGCCACGGCCAAACAGTGCCTGCAGCACCCCTGGCTCCGCCCCTAGCCCTGGCTCCGCCCCTAGCCTCGGGCCTGGCTCCGCCCCTAGCCCCGTCCCTGGCTCCGCCCCAGCCCTGGCTCTGCCCCAGCCCTGGCTCCGCCCCTAGCCCCGCCCCCAGCCCGGTTCCTGCGGCCCATGCTGGCCTTCGAGCCCGCCCGCAGAGCTACAGCCCGGCAGTGCCTGCAGCACCCCTGGCTCCGCCCCCAGCTTTGGCTCCGCCCCCAGCCCCGCCCCCCGCCAATAAACCACCGCGCCGCACGGGCCGCGCCCGCCGGGCTCTTTATTGGGGTGGGGGGGGGAGTTTGGGGTGGTGGGACCCTGCAGTGGGGGAGGGTCCTGGGGGGGGGAGGGGGGGTTTCCAGAGGGGTTTTGGGGTCCTTGGAGTGTCCTGTGAATGGTCCTGGGGGGGGCGGGGGGTCCCAGAAGGGTTTTGGGGTCCCTGGAGGGAAGGGGGGTCCCAGAGGGGTTTTGGGGTCCCTGGAGTGTCCTGGGGGGGTCCCAGAGGGGTTCTGGGGTCCTTGGAGTGTCCTGTGAGTGGTCCTGGGGGGAGGGGGGGTCCCAGAGGGGTTTTGGGGTCCCTGGAGGGGGGTCCTGGAGGTGTTCAAGGAGGTCTTGGGGGCATTCCAGAGATATTTTGGGGTCCTGGGATTGTCCCAGAGGCGTTTTGGGGTCCCTGCAGTGTCCTGTGGGTGGTGCTGGGGGTGTTTTGGGGTCCTGGGGGTGTTTTGGGGTCCTGGTGATGTCCCAGAATGTTTTGGGGTCCCATGGGGGTTTCTGTGTGGTCCTAGTGGGGTCCCAGAAGTGTTTTGGGGTCCCAGGGGGGGTCCTGGAAGTGTTTTGGGGTCCTGTGGGGGATTCTGTGTGGTCCTAAGAGGTCCTGGGGTGCTCCTGGAAAATTTTGGGTCCTGGAAATGTCCAAGAGGGTCCCTGGGGGTGCCCCAGAGGTGTTTTGGGGTCCCGTGGGGGTTTTGTGCATGGCCCTGGGGGTGTATTGTGACCCTGGGGGGGGGTCCCAGAATATTTTGGGGTCCCATGGGGGTGTTTTGTGTGGTCCTAGTGGGGTCCCAGAGGGGTCCTGGGGGTATTTTGGGGTCCCAGAGGGGTCCTGGGGGTGTTTTGGGGTCCCGTGGGGGTGTTTTCTGTGGTCCTAGTGGGCTCCTGGGGGTGTTTTGGGGTCCCAGAGGGGTCCTGGGGGTGTTTTGGGGTCCCGTGGGTGTTCTGTGCGTGCTCCTGGGGGTGCACTGTGGTCCTGGAAATCTTTTGGGTGGTCCTGAAGGGTCCTGGGAGTGTCCCAGAGGAATTTTGGGGTCCTAAAGTGCATTGGGGTGCCTTGGGGGGGCATCGTGGTCCTGAGGGCTCCTGGGGGTGCTTTGGGGTCCCAGGGGTGTCTGGTGGGTGATCTGGGGGTGCTTTGGGGTCCTGGGGGTGTCCCCGAGATGTTTTGGGGTCCTGCGAGTGTCTGGTGGGGGATCCTGGGGGTGTTTTGGGGTCCTGGGGGTGTCTGGTGGGGGGTCTGGGGTTATTTTGGGGTGCTGTGGGTCTCTGGTGGGTGGTCCTGGGGATATTTTGGGGTCTCAGGGATGTTTTAGGGTTCCAGGGGTGTCTGGTGGGTGGTTCTGGGGGTGCTTTGGGGGCCCCAAGTGTGTTTTGGGGTCCTGAGTGTGTCTGGTGGGGGGTCCTGGAGGGGTCTCAGAGATGTTTTGGGGTCCTGGGGGTGTTTTAGGGTCCTGTGGGTGTCTCGTGGGTGGTCTGAGAATATTTTGGGGTCCCGAGGATGTTTTGGGGTCCTGTGAGTGTCTGGTGGGGGGTCCTGGGGGTGTTTTGGGGTCCTGTGGGTCCCTGGTCGGTGTCCTGGGGGTGCTTTGGGGTCCTGGGGGTGTTTTGGGGTCCTGGGGGAGTTTTGGGGTCCTGTGGGTCCCTGGTCACTGTCCTGGGGGTGTTTTGGGGTCCCAGGGGTGTGTTGGGGTCCCATGGGTGTCATGTGGGTGGTCCTGAGGAGTCCTGGGGGTGTCCCAGAGATGTTTTGGGGTCCTGGGGGTGTTTTAGGGTCCTGTGGGTGTCTCGTGGGTGGTCTGAGAATATTTTGGGGTCCCGAGGATGTTTTGGGGTCCTGTGAGTGTCTGGTGGGGGGTCCTGGGGGAGTTTTGGGGTCCTGGGGGTCCCTGGTCGGTGTCTGGGGATGTTTTGGGGTCCTGTGGGTCCCTGGTCGGTGTCCTGGGGGTGCTTTGGGGTCCTGGGGGAGTTTTGGGGTCCTGGGGGTCCCTGGTCACTGTCCTGGGGATGTTTTGGGGTCCCAGGGGTGTGTTGGGGTCCCATGGGTGTCATGTGGGTGGTCCTGAGGAGTCCTGGGGATGTCCCAGAGATGTTTTGGGGTCCTGGGGGAGTTTTGGGGTCCTGGGGGTCCCTGGTCACTGTCCTGGGGATGTTTTGGGGTCCCAGGGGTGTGTTGGGGTCCCATGGGTGTCATGTGGGTGGTCCTGAGGAGTCCTGGGGGTGTCCCAGAGATGTTTTGGGGTCCTGGGGGTGTTTTGGGGTCCCGGGGGGCTCCAGGCACGCTCTGGGCTCCGTTGGGGCGCGGTTCTGGTTCTGGTTCTGGTTCAGGCTCAGGCTTAGCCCAGGCTTAGTCCCAGGCTCAGGCTCAGGCTCAGGCTCAGGCTCGGCCCAGGTGGGACAGGATGCTCTGCACCGCGCCCGACGTGGTGCCCTGCCCCCCAATGTCCGGGGTGTGCGTCTGGGGAGGGCGGGGCCGGCTCAGGGACACGCCCCCGGGGCTGGGCCACGCCCACCGGGGCCGGGCCACGCCCTCGGGACGGGTGGGGCAGGTGGGGGCGGGGCTTACCCGGGGGTCGTCCAGCGAGGCCAGCACGGCCCGGCGGATGCTGGAGGCGTGGCTGTGCAGCCTGGGGGAGGGGCGAGCACGGGCCACGCCCACATCAGCCAGCCCCGCCCCCAGCCAGTGAACACACAGAGCCTCTGCCCTGCCCCCCAAGCTCCTCCCACTGGGGAAAGCCACACCCCCTTTTAAAGCCACACCCCCTTTTAAAGCCACACCCCCTTAAAGCCACACCCCTTTAAAGCCACACTCCCTTTAAAGCCACACCCCCTTTTAAAGCCACATCTCTTTTAAAAGCCACACCCCCTTTAAAGCCACACCCCATTCTGGGGACCCAATTCCTCCCAGGGAGCCCCGCCCCTTCCAGCTGTTCTCCCCCCCCCACTCAGGTGTGCCCCACCCCCTCCCAGATGTTCCCAGGTGTTCTCCATCCCCTGCCAGATGTTCTCCTCTCCCTCCCCAGGTGTGCCCCGCCCCTCCCAAATGTGCCCCACCCTCTCCCAGGTGTGCCCACCCCCTCCTTTCTGGCCCTGCCCCTCCCAGGTGTGCCCCACCCCCTCCAGATGTTCCCACCCCTCCCAGGTGTTCCCATCCCCTCCCAGGTGTTCCCATCCCCTCCCAGGTGTGCCCCGCCCCTCCCAAATGTGCCCCACCCCCTCCCAGGTGTGCCCCACCCCCTCCCAGGTGTTCCCACCCCCTCCCAGGTGCTCCCCACCCCCTCCCAGGTGTGCCCCACCCCCTCCCAGGTGTGCCCCACCCCTCCCAGGTGTGCCCCACCCCCTCCCCCTGGCCCCGCCCCTGCCCCGCCCACCGCAGGTGGTCCAGCATCATGCAGGCCGCCAGCAGCGCCGCCGTGGGGTTGGCGATGTTGCGGTTGGCGATGCTCTTGCCCGTGTTCCGCGTGGCCTGGGGGGGGGGAGGGGCATCAGGGACCCTGGGGACACCCGGGGACACCCCAGGGACCCACAGGGACACCCCAGGGACCCCCCCCAGTGACCCACAGGGACATCCCAGGGACCCCGGGACACCCGGGAACACCCCAGTGACCCACAGGGACACCCCAGGGACCCACAGGGACACCCCAGGGACCCACAGGGACACCCCAAGGACTCCCTCAGGGACTGGGGGGCACCCGGGGACACCCCAGGGACACCCCCAGTGACCCACAGGGACACCCCAGGGACCCACAGGGACACCCTCAGGGACCCACAGGGACACCCCGAGATCCCAGTGACCCCCAGACCCCCCCAGACCCCCGAAACACCCCCCAGACCGCCCCAGACCCCCAGATCCCCCCCAGACCCACTGTCTCAAACACAGCGTAGTCGTGGCCGTAGTTGGCACCGGGCACGAGCCCCGGGCCCCCGACCAGCCCTGACCTCCCCCCAGTGCTCCCAGTCCATCCCAGTCCATCCCAGTGACCGCCAGACTCTGAAATCCCCCAGACCCCCTGGGACCCCCCAAATCCCCCCCAGACCCCCCAAATCCCCCCCAAACCCACTGTTTCAAACACAGCATAATCGTGGCCGTAGTTGGCGCCAGGCACCAGCCCCGGGCCCCGACCAGCCCTGATCCCCCAGTGCTCCCAGTCCATCCCAGTCCATCCCAGTGACCCCCAGACCCCCTGGGACCCCCCCCGATCCCTCCCAGACCTCCCCAGATCCCCCAGACCCACTGTTTCAAACACAGCGTAGTCGTGGCCGTAGTTGGCGCCGGGCACCAGCCCCGGGCCCCCGACCAGCCCTGACCCACCCCAGTGCTCCCAGTCCATCCCAGTCCATCCCAGTGACCCCCAGACCCCCTGGGACCCCCCCAAATCCCCCCCAGACCCACTGTTTCAAACACAGCGTAGTCGTGGCCGTAGTTGGCGCCGGGCACCAGCCCCGGGCCCCGACCAGGCCGGGCGCAGGCGTTGTTGACGATGTTCCCGTAGAGATTCGGCATCACCATCACATCGAACTGCTGCGGCCGGGACACCAGCTGGGCACAGCGGGGTTACTGGGAGCACTGGGAGCACTGGGAGCACTGGGAGGGGGTTTGGGGGGCTGTTTTTGGGGGGGTTTTTGGGGCACACCTGCATGGTGGTGTTGTCCACGATCATGCTGCGGAACGTGATCTCGGGGTACTCGGCCGCCACCTCCTGGCAGCACTGCAGGAACAGCCCGTCCCCCAACTTCCTGCGGGGTGACACCCCAAAAAATATCGGAGACACCCCCAAAAATACCTGAGATACCCCCCAGTACTGCAGGAACAGCCCGTCCCCCAACTTCCTGTGGGGTGACACCCCAAAAAATATCGGAGATACCCCCAGCACTGCAGGAACAGCCTGTCCCCCAACTTCCTGTGGGGTGACACCCCAAAAAATACCTGAGATAACTCCCCAAAAAATACCTGAGATACCCCCCAGTACTGCAGGAACAGCCCGTCCCCCAACTTCCTGCGGGGTGACACCCCAAAAAATACCTGAGATACCCCCCAGTACTGCAGGAACAGCCTGTCCCCCAACTTCCTGCGGGGTGACACCCCAAAAAACACCTGAGATACCCCCCAGTACTGCAGGAACAGCCCGTCCCCCAACTTCCTGCAGGGTGACACCCCAAAAAACCTGGGATAGCCCCCCCAAAATATCCGGGATAACTCCCCAAAAATATCCAGGATAGCCCCAAAAAATAACTGAGATACCCCCCAGCACTGCAGGAACAGCCCGTCCCCCAACTTCCTGTGGGGCCAGGGGGGTGAGACCCCAAAATATCCGGGATAACCCCCAAAAATACACAGGATAGCCCCCCCCCAAATATCCAGGCTAACCCCCAGAAAATATCCAGGATAACCCCCAAAAATACCCCCAACCCCTTTGACATCCCTGCAGGACCCCCCCAAGCCCCCCTCAGGACCCCTCAAAGCCCCCAAACTCCCTCAGGACCCCCAAACCCCACTCAGGACCTGTCAAACCCCCACAAACCCCCTCAGGACCCCCAAACCCCACTCAGGACCTCTCAACCCCCACAAACCCCCTCAGGACCGTCCAAACTCCCCTCAGGACCCTCAAAGACCCCCAAACCCCTCCCAAGACCTTTCAAGGCCCCTCAGGCCCCAAAACCCCCTCAGGACCCCCAAACCCCCAAAAACCCCTCCCAAACCCCCACCCCCTGGCCCCGTGCCGTACATGATGTTGGCCTTGTGCACGGCGGTGACGCTGCGCCGCGCGGCCGCGCGCGCCAGCCCAGCGTAGTGAGCGATGCGGCGCGAGCGCCCCGCAGTGATGATCTTGAGACTCTCCACGACCCGGCCACGCTCTGCGGGACAGGGCGTGGCACGGGCAGGGCATGGGCGGGGCAGGGAAACACCCACAGGGCGTGGCACGGGCGGGGCAGGGGCAGGACATTACCCACAGGGCGTGGCATGGGTGGGGCAGGGAAATGCCCACAGGGCGTGGCACGGGCAGGGCAGGGAAACACCCATGGGCGGGACAGGGAAACACCCACAGGGCGTGGCACGGGCGGGGCAGGGAAACACCCACAGGGCGGGGCAAGGGCGGGGCACGGGCAGGGCATGGGCGGGGCACAGAAACACCCATAGGGCGTGGCATGGGCGTGGCATCACCCACAGGACGGGGCACGGGTGGGGCACGGGTGGGGCAGGGAAACACCCACAGGGCGTGGCACGGGCAGGGCACAGAAACACCCACAGGGCGTGGCACGGGCGGGGCACAGAAACACCCACAGGGCGTGGCATGGGTGGGGCAGGGAAACACCCACAGGGCGCAGCATGGGTGGGGCAGGGAAACACCCACAGGGCGGGGCACGGGCGGGGCAGGGAAATGCCCACGGGGCGTGGCATGAGCGGGGCAGGGAAACACCCACAGGGCGGGGCACGGGCGGGGCAGGGAAACACCCACAGGGCGTGGCAGGGGCAGGGCAGGGAAATGCCCACAGGGCGTGGCATGGGCGGGGCAGGGAAACACCCACAGGGCGGGGCATGGGCAGGGCAGGGAAATGCCCACAGGGCGTGGCATGGGTGGGGCAGGGAAACACCCACAGGGCGGGGCACGGGCAGGGCATGGGCGGGGCACAGAAACACCCATAGGGCGTGGCATGGGCGTGGCATCACACACAGGACGGGGCACGGGTGGGGCACGGGTGGGGCAGGGAAACACCCACAGGGCGTGGCACGGGCAGGGCACAGAAACACCCACAGGGTGGGGCACGGGTGGGGCACAGAAACACCCACAGGGTGGGGCACGGGTGGGGCACGGGCGGGGCAGGGAAACACCCACAGGGCGTGGCACGGGCGGGGCATGGGCGGGGCACAGAAACACCCACAGGGCGTGGCACGGGCGGGGCACAGAAACACCCACAGGGCGTGGCACGGGCGGGCACAGAAACACCCACAGGGTGAGGCACGGGTGGGGCACGGGTGGGGCAGGGAAACACCCACAGGGCGTGGCACGGGCAGGGCACAGAAACACCCACAGGGCGTGGCACGGGCGGGGCACAGAAACACCCACAGGGCGTGGCACGGGCGGGGCACAGAAACACCCACAGGGTGGGGCACGGGTGGGGCACGGGTGGGGCAGGGAAACACCCACAGGGCGTGGCACGGGCGGGGCACAGAAACACCCACAGGGCGTGGCATGGGTGGGGCAGGGAAACACCCACAGGGCGTGGCACGGGCGTGGCACGGGCAGGGCACAGAAACACCCACGGGGCGGGGCAGGGAAACACCCACAGGGCGTGGCACGGGTGGGGCACGGGCGGGGCAGGGAAATGCCCACAGGGCGTGGCACAGGCAGGGCACGGGCGGGGCAGGGCAACACCCATGGGTGGGGCATGGGCGGGGCACAGAAACACCCACAGGGCGTGGCAGGGGCAGGGAAACACCCACAGGGCGTGGCCTGGGCGGGGCAGGGAATTATCCCCGGGTTGTTTTGGCTGGAGTTTGGCTGTTTCCTGTGGGATTTTGGCCAATTTTGGGGGCACTTTGGGGGCATTTTTGGGGCATTTTCTCTGTTTTTGGGGTGCCCGCCTCGTGCTCCAGGGAGCTGTACTCCCCCTCCGTGTTCTGTGTGATTTTGGGGTGATTTTGGCTGTATTTTGGGGTGTATTTTGGGTGTATTTTGGGGTGTATTTTGGGATGATTTTGGGGTGATTTTGGGGTGATTTTGGCAGTTTTTGGGGCTCACCTCGTGCTCCAGGGAGCTGTACTCCCCCTCCGTGTTCTGTGTGATTTTGGGGTGATTTTGGCTGTATTTTGGGGTGTATTTTGGGTGTATTTTGGGGTGTATTTTGGGATGATTTTGGGGTGATTTTGGGGTGATTTTGGCCGTTTTTGGGGCTCACCTCGTGCTCCAGGGAGCTGTACTCCCCCTCCGTGTTCTCCCTCACGATCAGGATGTCGATGTCGCGGTGCCGCGTCTCCACCCCGGGCAGGCTCTGGCAGTGAATCACGTTGGCATAAAGGTCCAGGCTGGTCCTGGCAGCCCAAAAAAAAACCAAAAAATTAAAAAAAATGGAAATCAACCCCAAAATGTGCAAAATGAACCCCAAAATATGAAAACTAACCTCAAAATATGCAAATCCACCCAGAAATGGAAATGAACCTCAAAATATGAAAGTGAAACCCCAAAATACGCAAATGGACCCCCCAAAATGGAAATGAGCCCCCAAAATGCAAATGAGCCCCAAAATGTGCAAAATGAACCCCAAAATATGCAAATGAACCCCCAAAAATGGAAATGAACCCCAAAATATGTAAACGAACCCTGAAATATGCATTTCAACCCCCAAAAATGGAAACGAATCTCAAAATGTGTAAATGAACCCCCAAAAAATGGAAATGAACCTCAAAATATTCAAATGAACCCGCCAAAAATGCAAATGAACCCCAAAAAATGCAAATGAACCCCCCTAAATGCAAATGAACCCCCCTAAATGCAAATGAGCCCCAAAAATACAAATGAGCCCTAAAAATGCAAATGAATCTAAAAAATGCAAATGAACCACAAACAACCCCAAGATATGCAAATGAACCCCCAAGATATGCAAATGAACCCCAAGATATGCAAATGAACCCCAAAACTATGGAAATCAACCGCCCCAAACATGCAAATGGAACTCCCAACGCCCTCCCAGTGCTCCCAGTTCCCCCCAGTGCCCCCCAGTGCCCTCCAGTTCCCCTAATCCCCTCCCAGTCCTTCCCACTTCCCCCAGTCCCCTCCCAGTGACCCCCAGTCCCTCCCAGTCCCCCAGTCCCCCAGTCCCCTCCCAGTCCCTCCCAGTCCATCCCAGTCCCCCAGTCCCCCAGTCCCCTCCCAGTCCTTCCCAGTCCCCCCCAGTCCCTCCCAGTCCCCCCAGTTCTCACCGGATCAGGTTGTTGCGGGATTTGTGGCTCGGGGGCAGGTTGTGATTGGTCTCGATGTTCCCTGAAAAGCCAAAAAACCAAAAATTTGGGGGGATTTTGGAGTGTTTTGGGGGTGATTTGGGGATGATTTTGGGGGTGATTTTGGGGGTGATTTTGGGGGTGATTTTGGGGGTGATTTGGGGATGATTCTGGGGTGTTTTTGGGACGATATTGGGGTGATTTTGGGGAAGATTTTGGATGATTTTGGGGTGATTTTGGGGGTGATTTAGGGGTGATTTTGTGGGTTATTTGGGGATGATTTTGGGGTGATTTTGGGGATGATTTTGGGGGTGATTTTGGGACGATTTTGGGACGATTTTGGTGTAATTTCAGGGTGGGTTTGGGATGATTTTGGGGTGATTTGGGGTGATTTGTGGTGATTTTGGGACGATTTTGGGATAATTTTGGGGATGATTCAGGGGTGATTTTGGGATAATTTTGGTGTGATTTCAGGGTGGGTTTGGGG
>JAREIS010000878.1:0-40611 GCA_030060385.1 Muscicapa striata striata
CTCACTGGCCCACTTCCCATTTCAGTTCCTGAGCTGGCACCATGGGAAAGTCCTTGGGGAGCAGGATCATCCTTCAATGCTTCAGGAATTGTCTGCAGGGTCCTGCAGTACTCGTGCTGCTCATGCCGGCACCCACACATTAGAGGCCCCATCAATGCTGTAATAAGTCAATGAGCTCCTGTTCTGGGCAGTGAGGAGGGGCTGGAGGCTCTGCAGGACTGACAGGATGAGCTTTGGGGCGGTGAGGAGAAGCTGAGGAGCTGGGCTGCTGGAGCTTCCTTCTGAAAAGAGGAAGGCCATGGGCTCATCCTGCAACAGCTCCAGGAGCTTTCCTTGGGAAGTGGGAGCGTTACAAAAACTGTAATGTGATGTGCTCTAGTGCCTGTGACATCACAAGGGTCAGGGCTGTGATTTGATCTGATGCCTGTGACATCACAAGTGTCAGCGCTGTGATGTGCTCTGGTGCCTGTGACATCACAATTAGTGGGGCTGTGATGTTGTGATGTGCTCTGGCACCTGTGACATCACAAGGAGCAGGGCTGTGATGTGCTCTGGTGCCTGTGACATCACAAGGAGCAGGGCTGTGATGTGCTCTGGTGCCTGTGACATCACAAGGAGCAGGGGGCTGTGATGTGCTCTGGTGCCTGTGACATCACAAGGAGCAGGGCTGTGATGTGCTCTGGTGCCTGTGACATCACAAGGGTCAGGGCTGTGATGTGCTCTGGTGCCTGTGACATCACAAGGAGCAGGGCTGTGATGTGCTCTGGTGCCTGTGACATCACAAGGGTCAGGGCTGTGATGTGCTCTGGTGCCTGTGACATCACAAGGAGCAGGGCTGTGATGTGCTCTGGTGCCTGTGACATCACAATGGTCAGGGCTGTGATGTGCTCTGGTGCCTGTGACATCACAAGGGTCAGGGCTGTGATGTGCTCTGGTGCCTGTGACATCACAAGGGGCAGGGCTGTGATGTGCTCTGGTGCCTGTGACATCACAAGGGTCAGGGCTGTGATGTGCTCTGGTGCCTGTGACATCACAAGGGGCAGGGCTGTGATGTGCTCTGGTGCCTGTGACATCACAAGGGTCAGGGCTGTGATGTGCTCTGGTGCCTGTGACATCACAATGAGCAGGGCTGTGATGTGCTCTGGTGCCTGTGACATCACAAGGAGCAGGGCTGTGATGTGCTCTGGTGCCTGTGACATCACAATGGTCAGGGCTGTGATGTGCTCTGGTGCCTGTGACATCACAATGGTCAGGGCTGTGATGTGCTCTGGACATGCCTGTGACATCTGTGAATGGTCAGGGCTGTGATGTGCTCTGGTGCCTGTGACATCACAAGGAGCAGGGCTGTGATGTGCTCTGGTGCCTGTGACATCACAAGGAGCAGGGCTGTGATGTGCTCTGGTGCCTGTGACATCACAAGGGTCAGGGCTGTGATGTGCTCTGGTGCCTGTGACATCACAAGGGTCAGAGGGCTGTGATGTGCTCTGGTGCCTGTGACATCACAAGGAGCAGGGCTGTGATGTGCTCTGGTGCCTGTGACATCACAAGGGTCAGGGCTGTGATGTGCTCTGGTGCCTGTGACATCACAAGGAGCAGGGCTGTGATGTGCTCTGGTGCCTGTGACATCACAAGGGTCAGGGCTGTGATGTGCTCTGGTGCCTGTGACATCACAAGGAGCAGGGCTGTGATGTGCTCTGGTGCCTGTGACATCACAAGGGTCAGGGCTGTGATGTGCTCTGGTGCCTGTGACATCACAAGGGGTCAGGGCTGTGATGTGCTCTGGTGCCTGTGACATCACAAGGAGCAGGGCTGTGATGTGCTCTGGTGCCTGTGACATCACAAGGGTCAGGGCTGTGATGTGCTCTGGTGCCTGTGACATCACAAGGGTCAGGGCTGTGATGTGCTCTGGTGCCTGTGACATCACAAGGAGCAGGGCTGTGATGTGCTCTGGTGCCTGTGACATCACAAGGAGCAGGGCTGTGATGTGCTCTGGTGCCTGTGACATCACAATGGCAGGGCTGTGATGTGCTCTGGTGCCTGTGACATCACAAGGGTCAGGGCTGTGATGTGCTCTGGTGCCTGTGACATCACAAGGAGCAGGGCTGTGATGTGCTCTGGTGCCTGTGACATCACAATTGTCAGGGCTGTGATGTGCTCTGGTGCCTGTGACATCACAAGGGTCAGGGCTGTGATGTGCTCTGGTGCCTGTGACATCACAATGGTCAGGGCTGTGATGTGCTCTGGTGCCTGTGACATCACAAGAAGCAGGGCTGTGATGTGCTCTGGTGCCTGTGACATCACAAGGGTCAGGGCTGTGATGTGCTCTGGTGCCTGTGACATCACAAGGGTCAGGGCTGTGATGTGCTCTGGTGCCTGTGACATCACAATGGTCAGGGCTGTGATGTGCTCTGGTGCCTGTGACATCACAAGGTCAGGGCTGTGATGTGCTCTGGTGCCTGTGACATCACAAGGAGCAGGGCTGTGATGTGCTCTGGTGCCTGTGACATCACAAGGAGCAGGGCTGTGATGTGCTCTGGTGCCTGTGACATCACAAGGAGCAGGGCTGTGATGTGCTCTGGTGCCTGTGACATCACAATGGTCAGGGCTGTGATGTGCTCTGGTGCCTGACATCACAATCAGGGCTGTGATGTGCTCTGGTGCCTGTGACATCACAGTCAGGGCTGTGATGTGCTCTGGTGCCTGTGACATCACAAGGAGCAGGGCTGTGATGTGCTCTGGTGCCTGTGACATCACAAGGAGCAGGGCTGTGATGTGCTCTGGTGCCTGTGACATCACAAGGAGCAGGGCTGTGATGTGCTCTGGTGCCTGTGACATCACAAGGGTCAGGGCTGTGATGTGCTCTGGTGCCTGTGACATCACAAGGAGCAGGGCTGTGATGTGCTCTGGTGCCTGTGACATCACAAGGAGCATGGGCTGTGATGTGCTCTGGTGCCTGTGACATCACAAGGGTCAGGGCTGTGATGTGCTCTGGTGCCTGTGACATCACAAGGAGCAGGGCTGTGATGTGCTCTGGCACCTGTGACATCACAAGGGTCAGGGCTGTGATGTGCTCTGGTGCCTGTGACATCACAAGGGAGCAGGGCTGTGATGTGCTCTGGTGCCTGTGACATCACAAGGGGTCAGGGCTGTGATGTGCTCTGGTGCCTGTGACATCACAAGGAGCAGGGCTGTGATGTGCTCTGGTGCCTGTGACATCATAAGGGCAGGACTGTGATGTGCTCTGGTGCCTGTGACATCACAAGGGAGCAGGACTGTGATGTGCTCTGGTGCCTGTGACATCACAAGGGCAGGGCTGTGATGTACTCTGGTGACTGTGACATCACAAGGAGCAGGACTGTGATGTGCTCTGGTGCCTGTGACATCACAAGGGGCAGGGCTGTGATGTGCTCTGGTGCCTGTGACATCACAAGGGGCAGGGCTGTGATGTGCTCTGGTGACTGTGACATCACATGGAGCAGGGCTGTGATGTGCTCTGGCGCCTGTGACATCACAAGGAGCGTGGCTGTGATGTGCTCAGGTACTTGTGACATCACAAGGAGCACGGCTGTGATGTGCTCTGGTGCCTGTGACATCACAAGTGTCAGGGCTGTGATGTGCTCTGGTGCCTGTGACATCACAAGGAGCAGGGCTGTGATGTGCTCTGGTGCCTGTGACATCACAAGGAGCAGGGCTTTGATGTGCTCTGGTACCTGTGAAATCACAATGGTCAGGGCTGTAATTTGCTCTTATGCCTGTCACATCACCATTGTCAGGGCTGTGATGTGCTCTGGTGCCTGTGCCATCACAAGGAGCAGAAGCTGAGTTGTCCTCTGGTGCCTGTGACCTCACAATGGTCAGAGCACTGATGTAATCTGGTGCCTGTGACATCACAAGGGGCAGGGTTATGATGTGCTCTGGTGCCTGTGACATCACATGGTGCAGGGGCTGTGATGTCCTCTGGTGCCTGTGACATCACAATGGGCAGGGCTGTGATGTGCTCTGGTGCCTGTGACATCACCAGGAGCGGGGCTGTGATGTGCTCTGATGCCTGTGACATCACAATGGGCAGGGCTGTGATGTGCTCTGGTGCCTGTGACATCACAAGGGGCAGGGCTGTGATGTGCTCTGGTGCCTGTGACATCACAAGGCGCAGGGCTGTGATGTGCTCTGGTACCTGTGTGTTGAAGGTTGGGATTGTGTTCCTTCAATGTATGAGTGGGGAGAATTTTTTCCCATTGTAATGCTAACAGAACCCGCCGGCTGTGTCCAGGGTTTGTGATGGCCCGGGACGGGCGGGTGGGTGGGACCGGAGCTACCCGGAGGGGGATGCGGACTTCGGGGGGGGGGAGCTACTCAGGGGAGCACGAGGCTTCTGGAGGGCCCGGCTGTTTTCGGGGAGAGAGAGGGGAGGGGAACTTCTCCAGTCTGCTCGGCGGTGTGAGGAGGTAGGAGACCCGGGGCCGGCTGCATTTCAGCTGCCCAGCATCCCTGCTACCTCGGAGGCGCTGCTGACCACCAAAGACCAAATACTTCCTACCTCTGGGAATACAACTGGTCATCTGGACACAGGACCGGAGCGAAGAGCTCCCACCTGAGCCAGCCCGGCCGCGGCTGTTCCACTCCACCTCCCTGGCTCCCGCCTGCGCCTGCAGCTGTGCCGGCCCTGCTACAGTTACACCCCCAGGAACGGACACAGACCGAGTGTGTCGCGTCTAAGAAAGGACTACAACTGACTTTTTCTTCTGTTTTTCGTTGGTAATTTTAATAACTACTGTTGTTTTCTACTTGTGCTGTGAGTTAGAGTAGTAAAGAGCTGTTACTTTTACCTCCTTATCTCGGCCTTGAGTCCTTGATTTGAAACAATTATAACACTCGGAGGGGGGTGACATTGATTTCTCTATTTCAAAGGGAAACTTCTGCCGTTTATTGGCAGAACCCTGTCCTAAAACCAGGACAGATTTTGGCGCCCAACGTGGGGCTGAGGGCATTAAAAGGCGAGTTTAGAGAGGAGTAGCAGCTCTTAAGCAGCAACATGTTGTCTAGTTTAATCTGGTTTGGGCTCCACGTGGTCACAGATATTTCTCTCCCATTTGCAAGCCCTTTTTGAATATGGGCCCCCTCACCAAATTTATTGTAGCTATGATCCGATTTGTGTTTTGGATTGATTTTGTCAGGAATTCATGGGTTTTTAATTTTTTCTGGAAATTTGCCACATGGATCCAGAGCTATCGTACTCTAACTGCGTGTTTCTGGGATTATTTCAACAATGGTACTTACTGTGAGGCAATGAATGCAAGGGAAATTTTCTCCCAACCTGTCACCCAGTTTTTTGAGGCTACCCCACCAGTTTTCAAGGATTTCAGATTTGCTTTAATTGCTAGTATTATTATTCCGTGGCTGGTGTTGCTGATGGGCCTGCTTTACTTAGCATTCAGAAACAAGGGAATACTGGCTTGGATAACAACCGTGAAACATGCTGCCCCAGACCCTGCCCCTGTCCCAGGGAATAGGGATGCTGCCCCAGAGCCTGCCCCTGTCCCAGGGAATAGGGATGCTGCCCCAGAGCCTGCCCCTATCCCAGGGAATAGGGATGCTGCCCCAGAGCCTGCCCCTGTCCCAGAGTCTAGAGATGCTGCCCCAGAGCCTGGTGTTGACCCACAGCCCACTGCAGAAATGAACCAGCCAGAGTGGGTGGGGGTTCTAGTGAAGGAGATACGGGACATGGGCCAGGTGTTGAAGGAGCAGGGCCAGGTGTTGAAGGAGCACCAGGTTTGAAGGAGCACCTTTCCCAGCTAGTGAGAAACCCTCCCCCTGCCCTAAAGAGGGAGAGTCTGATGGTGCTGCAGTGGAACCCATAGATGTTACATCTGTCCAGGTTCCAGCTGGATCACAGGGGCAGCCACAGCCAGCAGCAGTTGCCCCTGTGGAAACTAGGAAATCTAAGATTAAAACAAAGCACCTAGATAGTGGGGATCAGCCAGGAGGGTCCTCACAGTCAGCAAGGGAGCCAGAGGTTGAGATTGTCACCGAGTCTCTCTCATATGACACTCTCCGTAACCTGCGAAAAAGACATTGTGCGACGGGGCCGTGAGCCTTTTACAACCTGGTTACTTCGTGTCTGGGACCTTATGGGGAGAGGTGTACAACTGGATGGCACTGAGGCCAGGAATTTGGGATCCTTGTCCCAGGACTCAGGTGTGGACCAGACATTCGTAAGGGAGCAAGGCCTCCTTTCCCTTTGGGAACGGCTTCTAATGAGTGTGAGAGAGAAGTTTATCCACAAAGAGAGAATGCAGGAGCACCACCATAGAATGCGCTGGAAGACCATTGATGAAGGGATCCAGCAGCTGAGGGAAGTGGCAGTATTAGAGGTACTCTTTGGGATGGATGGACAGCATGACAATGACCCTGACAAGGTCAGGTGCACAGGGCAGATGTTGTGGGATCTGGCAACCCTGGGGCCATCTGAATTTACTACCTACATTGCACTGATTAGGGCTGATGACCACCGAGAGACAGTAGGTTCTGTTGCCAGCAAGCTCAGAAATTTTGAGTATGATGAATGGCCCAATGCAGGCCAAGGTCTCTGCTGTGGCCAGGGACCTCCAAGAGATGAGGCAGGTGAGGGAGGAGGTGAGGAAGATCAGTGCAGCACCAGCGCAAGACTCAGCCCCCAAATTTAGAACCCAACACCCCCCAACTAGAGATAGAGGGTACACCCCATTAACTGACCTGTGGTTCTTCATGCGAGACCACGGGGAAGACATGGAAAAATGGGATGGGAAGCCCACTTCTGTCCTGGCAGCACGGGTGCGTCAGCTCAGGGAGGGAAATGCCAACCGAGGGAACCGCGCTAAAATGAAGGTAGCCTCGACCTCCCACAACCAAGGTGCAGGGTACTACAGAAGGGAGGATGATCTGTCAGATCCCCTGGAAGGGACCTCCACTATGTATGCCCAGGAAGGAAATAATAACCAGGGCTAGAGGGGCCCTGCCTCTAGCCAGGGAGAGGCATGGGATAACAGGATCTACTGGGTAGTGTGGGTGCGATGGCCTGGCACATCAAAGCCACAGAAACATAGAATGTTAGTTGATACTGGTTCACAATGCACCCTGATACCATCAGAACATGTGGGGAAGGTACCTGTTTCCATTGTTGGGGTGACAGGGGGATCACAGGAATTTACTTTGCTGGAAGCTGAGATTAGCCTGACAGGAAAGGGGTGGCAGAAACATCCGATTGTAACTGGCCCAGGGGCACCGTGCATTCTAGGCATAGACTTCCTCAGGAATGGCTACTACAAAGATCCAAAGGGATTCAGGTGGGCTTTTGGAATAGCTGCTGTAGCGGCAGAGAGTATTAAGCAGTTGAACACCTTGCCTGGACTGTCAGAAAACCCATCTGCAGTGGGACTCCTGAAAGTGACAGAGCAACAGGTACCAATTGCCACCATGACAGTGCACCGCCCGGCAGTACCGGACAAATCGAGATGCTGTGATCCCCATCCACAAGATGATCCGTGAGCTGGAGAGCCAAGGGGTGGTGAGCAAAACCCACTCACCCTTCAACAGCCCCATCTGGCCTGTGCGCAAGTCTGAGGGGGAATGGAGATTGACTGTGGACTATCGTGCCTTGAATGAAGTGACTCCACCGCTGAGCGCAGCCGTGCCGGACATGCTGGAACTGCAGTACGAGATGGAGTCCAAGGCAGCGAAGTGGTATGCTACCATTGACATTGCCAATGCATTTTCTCCATTCCTTTGGCAGCAGAGTGCAGGCCTCAGTTTGCTTTCACCTGGAGGGTGTGCAGTACACCTGGAACCGACTGCCCCAGGGGGTGGAAACACAGCCCTACCATCTGCCACGGGCTGATCCAGGCTGCACTGGAAAAGGGTGAGGCCCCAGAACATTTGCAATACATTGATGACATCATTGTGTGGGGGAACACGGCAACAGAGGTATTTGAGAAGGGAGAGAAAATCATCCAGATTTTGCTGGAAGCTGGCTTTGCCATCAAGAAAAGCAAAGTCAAAGGACCTGCCCGAGAGATCCAGTTCCTGGGAGTGAAGTGGCAAGACGGACGGCGCCAGGTCCCCACTGAGGTCATTAATAAGATCACTGCAATGTCAGCACCAACAAGCAAGAAGGAAACACAAGCTTTCCTAGGTGCCATAGGCTTTTGGAGAATGCATATCCCTGAGTACAGCCAGATTGTGAGCCCTCTCTACCTGGTCACCCGCAAGAAGAATGATTTCCACTGGGGCCCTGAACAGCAGCAAGCCTTTGCCCAGATCAAACAGGAGATCGCTCATGCTGTAGCCCTTGGCCCAGTCAGGACAGGACCAGAGGTAAAGAATGTTCTCTACTCTGCAGCCGGGACGTGTGATGCGATCTTGTATCCGAGATGTAAGGATGGTGGTTTAGGTATTATCAAGTTATCGGCGCTTGTTCCTAGTATACAAGCGCGAAGACTGCATAGGTTAGCTCAGTCTTCGGATGAGACTCTGATATCATTTTTGCGGGGAGAACATCTGGAATTGTTATATGAAAAGTTATGGGTGCGAGCTGGTGGTGAGAAGGAGTCCATCCCGACAATTTGGGAACCTATTCCAGTGGAGGTTAATGTTGGAAGTGGAGGTGAAGGCCTGTCAGAATGGGAGGCTCCCGTTCCCAAAGTCCGCTACCCGAGACCTTGTGATTGGCGGAAAGTAGAATTTAATAGATGGAAACACCTGGTTGCCCAGGGCCATGGTATTGAGAATTTTGAGAATGATACCATCAGTAATGAATGGCTAATCCGATATAGAGGCACTCCTCACAGGAAATTGATTACAGCATTACAACTAAGAGCAAATGTCTACCCCACAAGAGAATTCCTGGCTAGGGGTAGGAAGGATGACTGCGCGAGATCTTGCAGGCACTGTGATGCCGATCATGAAACAACAGCTCACATAATCAGGAGCTGCCCAATCACCAAGGAGGCCAGGATTAAGCGGCATAATTCCATCTGTGAGACTCTTAGCAATGAAGCTAAGAGAGAAGGTTGGTCAGTGTTTCAGGAAACACACATATGGGATGAGAATAAGGAATTGTTTAAACCGGACCTGATTTTTGTCAAGGGAAACAAGGCACTGGTGGTTGACGTGACTGTGAGATACGAACATAATAAATCCTCTTTGAAAGAGGCTGCTGCGGAGAAGGCTAAGAAATATCAGTGCCTAGTACATCAAATTAGAGATTTAACAAATGCAGCAGAGATTGAGTTTGTGGGCTTTCCCCTTGGGGCGCGGGGGAAATGGTATGAGAAGAACTCTGAGCTGTTAACGGCCCTAGGTCTCTCTAAAACGAGGCTAGGGAAGACTGCCCGGGCCCCAGCATCCAGAGCGCTCCTCACTTCTGTTGATATTGTACATATGTTTACTAGCAAAGCACGGTCTGTTGTATCTTCTCAATAAACTTCCCGGCTGTCGGTGACCTGGACAGTGGAATTGGTTTTGGGTAGGAGGGGTTCATCCTTCTAACATGTCAATTACCATCACCCAATTTTTGGGTCCAAATTCTAATCTGGACTAGGTGGACGGGCCACCTTTACTTAACTCGGAAAAGGAACATATAATCCTTATATGTTTATTAAGGCTCTGTCCTGGAGCCTTTGGCAGAAGGTGCCTGGTGAAACTCGAGGCCGACCCCTGGGATTCTGGAGCAGAGGTTACAGAGGTTCTGAAGCCAATTACACTCCCACAGAGAAGGAAATCTTGGCTGCCTATGAAGGAGTTCAAGCTGCCTCAGAGGTAATTGGCACAGAAGCACAACTTCTCCTGGCACCCCAACTGCCAGTGCTGGGGTGGATGTTCAAAGGAAAGGTTCCTTCTACCCACCATGCCACCGACGCCACATGGAGCAAGTGGATTGCCCTCATCACGCAGCGCACCCGCATTGGTAACCCAAATCGCCCTGGGATTTTGGAGATAATTACAAACTGGCCAGAAGCTGAAGATTTTGGTCTCGCTGAGGAGGAGGAGCAGAAGCAAGTGACCCGGCTGAAGAAGCCCCACTGTACAACCAGCTGCCAGCAGATGAAACGTGCTATGCTCTTTTCACCGACGGTTCCTGTCGCATCGTGGGAATGAATCGGAAGTGGAAAGCAGCCGTATGGAGCCCCACACGACAGGTTGCACAAGCTACCGAAGGAGAAGGTGGATCAAGCCAACTTGCTGAACTCAAAGCTGTTCAGCTGGCCTTGGACATTGCTGAGAGAGAGAAGTGGCCAAAGCTCTACCTTTACACTGATTCATGGATGGTAGCCAATGCTCTGTGGGGCTGGCTGGAAAGGTGGAAAAAGGCTGACTGGCAACGTAGAGGAAAGCCAATCTGGGCTGCTGATGAGTGGAAAGACATTGCCACTCGGATAGAGAAGCTACCTGTGAAAGTCCGCCATGTGGATGCCCATGTTCCCAAGAGTCGGGCTAGTGAAGAACACCGGCACAATGAGCGGGTAGATCAGGCTGCACAGACAGAGGTGTCAAAGATAGACTTAGATTGGGAACACAAGGGAGAATTGTTCCTGGCTCAATGGGCCCATGATGCCTCAGGTCATCAGGGCAGAGACGCCACCTATAAGTGGGCACGAGACCGAGGGGTGGATCTAACCATGGACAGTATTTCCCAGGTTATCCATGACTGTGAGACGTGTGCTGCCATCAAGCAAGCCAAGCGGGTGAAGCCCCTCTGGTATAGTGGGCGATGGTCCAAATACAAGTATGGAGAGGCCTGGCAGATTGACTACATCACACTGCCTCAGACCTGCCAAGGCAAGCGCTACGTGCTGACCATGGTGGAAGCCACCACCGGGTGGTTGGAGACCTACCCTGTGCCCCACGCTACTGCTAGGAACACCATCCTGGGCCTGGAAAAACAAGTCCTTTGGAGACATGGTACCCCTGAGAGAATTGAGTCAGACAATGGGACTCATTTCAAAAATAGCCTTGTTAGCACCTGGGCTAAAGAACATGGCATTGAGTGGGTGTACCATATTCCCTACCATGCACCAGCGGCTGGGAAAGTCGAACGGTGCAATGGCCTGCTTAAAACCACCTTAAAAGCACTTGGTGGGGGGACTTTTAAGAACTGGGAGATTAATTTACCAAAGGCCACATGGTTAGTGAATACCCGAGGTTCCACTAACCGAGCAGGCCCTGCCCAATCTGAGCCTTTGGGAACACCAGATGGAGATAAGGTCCCAGTGGTACACCTGAGAGGCATGTTAGGGAAAACTGTTTGGGTGAACTCTGCCTCCAGCAAAGACAATCCTGTTTGTGGGGTGGTTTTCGCTCAAGGACCAGGTTGCACTTGGTGGGTGATGCAAAAGGATGGAGAGACCCAATGCATACCCCAAGGAGACCTTGTTCTAGGGTGAACTATCCATGATACTGTGCCTGTAACTGCCTGTATGTATATGATTTAAAGGTTTTAATTTGCTGTAGCATGTTGGCATGGGAAAAATTCGGGGTGGATAATGTTGGGGGTTGGGTTTGTTCTCTTACTGTCCCAGCTTAAAGAATTTTTCCCATTATTTTTTGGTGTAAGAGAAAGGTTTGGGAGAGAGGTTTGCAGCTGGGAGAAGGACTGGAACTGAGTTATTTGTTCTGTTTTGTTGTTAATTTTCATAGCTGCTGCTGCTTCTCTTTGTCCAGTTAGATAAATTAGTAAAGAGCTGTTATTCCTATCCCCCTATCTCTGCCTGAGAGTTCCTCATTCAGTAATTATAATACTCAGGAGGGAGGGGGCTTACATTCTCTGTTTCAAAGAGGAGCTTCTGCCTTTTTTGGCAGACACCTGCCCTTCAAACCAGGACATTTATCATTAAGTATGCATTTACTATTAGATATTTATCTAGTGTTAGATATTAATTATTACACACTTATCTGTCATTAAATACTTACTGCCACTAAATATTTAGAATAGAGACTCAACAAGGTAGAGGCCTTGCTGAGCCTCCAAAGGCGGGAACTCATGCCTTAAGTTTTAAGTTTTCTGTTCTACTTTGGTAGCTTTTAGTTTTATATTAAGGGTTACTAGGGTCTTTTCACAGGGTGGTGAAGACAAAGCAATGCTATTCCAGCTGGGGACTCAAGGACAATCTCTTCAAACTTCAGGCCCTAAGCATAAACAATGTGGAAAGAAGAGGGCAAGTGAGCAAGCAAGCAAGGAGGATGCAACTTCATAATCTGAGGCTATTAATTGGACAGTTGAATTCTGTATGCAAATGGACTAAGGCTTATAAAAATATGAGATCTGGTCACCAAGCCCTCTTTTGCTTCCATCTTGGAGCCATCTGGGCAGGGCCACAACTGTGGCAATGGTACTGCCAGGGTGTCACCTTTGAAGGCCCCTCTATAAATACCCACTTTATTCCTCTTAAATCTGTCTGGCCTCTGTTCCAGCTCCTCTAGGTGTCACAGCCAGGTGACTTTCCAACATGGATCACTGGGAATGTGGGACATCAGGGCCCTCCCCAGCATGGGTCCTCCGGTGGGGGATGGAGTTGGAGCAGAGCATGAAGCTCTTCCTGAACCAGAGCACTTGCAGAGCTTCATTACCGGTGTCTCCACTGGTGCTGATTCAAGACTGAGCTGGTCCTGAAGCTCTTCCCACACTCGGGACACTGGTAGGGTTTCTCCCCAGTGTGGATACGCTGGTGCCTGGTGAGGTGGGAGCTGTACCTGAAGCCCTTCCTGCAGTCGGGGCAGCGGAAGGGCCTCTCATCTGTGTGAATCCGCTCGTGGATGAGGAGAAGGGAGCTGGTCTGAAAACTCTTCCCACATTTGGGACACTCATAGGGTCGCTCCCCAGTGTGGATCTTCAGGTGGGAGGTGAGGTGGGAGCTCCTGCTGAAGCTCAGGCCACATTCCCCACACTCGAAGGGTCGCTCCCCGGTGTGGATGCGATGGTGGATGATCAGCCCAGGGCTGTCTCTGAAGCCCTTCCCACACTCAGGACACTCAAAGGGCTTCTCCCCAGTGTGGATCATCTGGTGGCGGATCAGGCGGGACCTCCAGCTGAAGCCCTTCCCACACTCCGAGCACTTGTGGGGCTTCTCGTCATCAAGAAGCTGCTCATGGACCACCAGCTCCGAGCTCTGGCTGGAGCTCTGCCCATCTTCCTGGCCCAGGCTGGCTTTTTCCTCTTCAGAGCACCCTGGGCTGGGTTTGGAGCCTCTCCTTGTGCAGGGCTTTTCCTCCCCCTTGGATTCCTGCGCCGTGGAGCCGCTGCAAACGGCCTCTTCCACGAGGTTCTGCTGCAGGGATTTGTCCTCCCTGGTCTCTGTGCTCAGCTCCTTGTCTGGGGAAGGAAGGACAAGGAGAGGATGGGATTTGTCTCCGTGCCAGAGGGAAGGGCAAGGAGATCTCCCCAATCCATCCCTGGCAGGACAGTGTCAGCAGCAGGGCTGTGCTGGGCTGGGAGATGGAGCAGGACAGAGGGGAAAGGGGCACTGACTTCCTCCTCACCTGCCTGCGTGTTCTGGGGTCTCTTCTTCTTCCTCGCAGCCTCCTCCTCCTCCATCCAGCCAAGGGTTGGCAATGGGAAATCCTGGTTTGGGGGGGAAACCAGATGTGAGAACCTTGGGTTTGAAGGTTCCCCTGCCTACGTCAATGTCTATCCATTCTGGGGTTCAGAGGTTTCTCCCTGTCCAGGATGCTGGGAGTCTGTGCTGGTTTTGCATGGAAGTCACCTAAGAGGACTGAGGAGTAGCACAGACACACACACAGGGCTTTTTTTCCTCTATGAGAACTTCCTCTGTGAGTTTCTGGGACCAATTGGAAAGCTGATTTAATAAATGACAGCCTAGGAAACCAATTAAAAGGTTAATTTGCCTCCACGAATCACATTGGTAAAAGTGAAACTCTCTCTTTTGTCTTCTGGCTTCCAAAGAGGTGAGGCCAGCCAGCCCAGCTTGGCCCCCCCAGTGTGGCCACAGCCCAGCCAGGGCCCTGCTGCTGTCTCAGAGCAGCTGTGGGGAGGTGAAGCCCCCCAGGTGCCCATGCAGCTTGGGGGAAATGCAGCTGGGCTCTGTTCCAGCCGAGCCCCCACGCATTCCCTTGCTGGGCTCTGCAGTCCCATGCAGCTTCTCCCACACTGGCACTGCTCCAACATGGCCCTGCCTGGCTCTCTTCACTTTCTGTGTGCAATTTTAACCCTTCCAATAAGACTGCAGATCTCCTGATCTTCCTTGAATGAGAGGAATAAGCAGAAAGTATACTAAAGTTAGTGAAGTAAGAGCCAAGTGTCCAGATGGGAAGAGATTGAGGAGATGCTGTGAAAAGACTAGCTGAAAAGAATCTTTTTGTAAGCTCTGGGGTGGACTGGACTACACTGAGAATTCCTATAAATTGTGGAGAAAATACATGGTGGGGGTTGAAGTGTTTGAGAAAAGGATCCTTTGCCCCGAGGGAATGGGAGTCTCTGTTCTGGAGACTGGAAAGATGAACAGAGACATTTGATGGAAAAAAGAGATGAAAGAGAACTTTGGTTTTTGAACAGCTTGCCCTTAAAAGTAATACCCCATGTGTTTGACATAACCCACAACACAGCTCTGGAAAGACTGTGAAGATGGGAGGAGTTTTGTGATTTGCAGATTTTCCCAGGCAGATGCAAATTGTGAAAGTGTGGACACAAGAGAACTTCATTCTTCTCTTGGAACAGAACCCTATGGCCAAAACAAGAAGGAACTTCTCTCTCTACAGTGAACTGAAATGATTATTTAAGTGAAAGACTGACTGAAGTGTGTCTGTATGTTGTTGTTAAGAAAAACGGAAGAGGGGGGAAGTGATCTGGAAATCTTATTCCAAATTTCTTATTTTCTCTGTGTTATTAATAAATTTCTTCTCTATACCCTTTAAAGTTTTATGCCTGACTTGTTTTTGCTCCTAAATCCTATCTCAAAGAGAATATTGAGCATAGCAAAACTGGTCAACCTAAATTAAACCAAGATAAGAGTCCCAGGAATCTGAAAACTCCCCCCTCTTCAGTCTCCCCACTTAGGGACACCAGGTGCTATGGGGGCCCCACAGTCCCTTCTCCCCTTATTCTCAGCTTTGGGGTGCAGGGTGTCCAAGGAGTCCCCCCTGCCCCTCTCCAGGCTGTTGAGGGCTCTGTGAATGGCAGTGCTCCCCCCTCTCTGGGCTCCCCACTTTGGGGTCCTGGGGGACACAGGGCTCTGCTCCTCCAGGCTGCCCCTGCCGGCAGCCGCCACCGGGACCCCCCAGTGTCCCCCAGGGGCATTTTCTGCTCTGCTCTGGAGTTCTGCATTGTAAAAACATCCCACCCAAAAAAAACCAACCCAGGGACACCCCCAGGATACCTGGGCTGAGCTCCCCCTCCCCAGTCACCAGCAAGATGGGGGATGGGGGACAGGTGACGGTCCCACAGGTGAGGGGCTGTGAATTCAGGGAGTGCTCGACCTCCTTCTTACTTCTCCATTTCCTGATCTTCCTTTGTCCCTCCCCTTCCTCCTCCTCTTCCATCCCTCCTCCCTAACCCCACCTCCTCCTACTTCCATCCTTTCTCACCCTCTTTCTCCATCCCTCCTCTCCCATCCCTCCTTCATCCCAACCCCACCTCTTTCTCCTACTTCCCTCCATTCTCTCTCTCCTTCTCCATCCCTCCTCCCTAACTTCCCCTCTCTCCCCCTAATTCCATCCCTCCTCACTCTCCTCCTCCATCCCTCCCCTCCCATCCCTGCTCCTCCTCCCCCAGCAGCAGCGACACCCTCGGTGCCCGTTCCCGAAGCCCTCGCAGCCCGCGGGAGGAGCGGGGATGGAGCCGGGACAGGTCGGGATGGGCAGCGCGGGGCTCTCGGCTGCTCCCACCCGCTGGGGCCGGGGGAACCCGGCCTGGGGAAAAGGAGAGGGAAACTGGGAAAAATGGGGGCTGCAGATCCAAACTGGGGCTTGCTGGGAACCCTGGGGGGCGACTTCCAGCCCTTGGGGCTCCTCTCGGGAGCCTGGAGATCCAGGGGGGGATCCCATCAGTGGCATCACTGGGAGTGACTGAGTTATCCTGGGATCTTACTGGGAGCAGCTTGGCCCATGCTTCAGGACACTACAATCACACTGAGAGAGACTGAGATCATACTGGCATCATACTGGGAATGAGTAGGAACCTGTGGGGGCAATTGAGACCATGTTGTGGGCAAATGGGATATACTGGGAGTGACTGGGGTTATGCTGAGGGTGACCAGGAGCAGCTGTGAGCAACTGGGATCATGCTACCTGCAACTGGGAGGAACAGGGAGTGACTCATTGTATGCTGGGGGTGATTGAAAGCAACACGGGTTATACTGGGATGGACTGGGCCATACTGGAGACTGGCATCATACCGGGTCACACTGGCAGCAACTGGGACTTCACTTGACAGTGTGGCTGTGAGCACCTGGAATCACATTTGGGGTGACTGGGATCATCCTGGAAGTGACTGGGACCATACTGGGAGTGACTATGGGTCCTACTGGGATCATCCTGGGAGCCACTGAGATTACAATAGGTGTGAATGGAACCTGACTGTGGGTTACTGGGAGCTACTGGGCCCATGTTGGGAGGCCAATGTGGACACATTGGGAGCAACTGGGATCAACTGGAAGGTACTGGAACCATACTGAGGGAACTGAGACAACAACTGGAGCAACTGGGATCACACTGGGACCGACTGCGACTATACTTTGGGCTAGTGACAGAAACTGGGATCATGCTGGAGGCAACTGGGAGTAACTGGGAAAGACTTGGATCATTCTGAGGTAACTAGAACCTTACTGAGCAACTGGGATATAATGGGAGTGTCTGTAACCATATGGGGGGACTGGAATCACACTGAGAACAGCTGGGATCATGCTGGGGACAACTGGGAGTGAGTGGGACCATGCTGAGAGGGACTGGTACTATTCTAGGGACAACTGGGATCATACTGGAAGGAGCTGGGAACAACTAGAACTATTCTGGCAGCAACTGGGATCATACTGGGATCACAGTGGGAGCAGCTGGGTCCATGCTGGGTGAGACTGGGATCACACTGAGGGTGACTGGAATCATACTGGGATTGACTGAGCAACTGGAATCATGCTGAAAGCAACTGGGAAGAAGTGGGAGTGACTGGGAGCATGCTGGGGGTGACTGGGATATACTGGGAGAGACAGGAAGTTACTGGAATAAGACTGCAAGTGACTGGGATCATACTGGGATTGGCTACAATCATACTGGGATTCCAGTGAGTGTGACTGGACCCTGACTGGGGGTTACTGGGAGCTCCAAGGCCCATGCTGGGAGACAACTGCACACACACTGGGAGGAACAGGGAGCAACTGGGAATGACAGGATGCATGCCAGTGACAACTGGGATGTACTGGGAGTGACTGGGAAAAAACTGGGGGCACCTGAACCACACTGAGGTAACTAAGAGTGCCTGGGAAAGACTATGAGAATGTTCAGGGCAACTGGGATATACTGGGAGTGTCTGAGACCATGCAGGTGGGGACTGGGACCACACTGGGGGCAAGTGTGAGTGACTGGGGCCCTGCTGGGAGAGACTGGCACCATACTGGAAGTTATTTGGATGATATTAGGGGACATCCAAGAAAACAGAACACACTGGATGAAAGTTAGAGCGACTGGGAGCAACTGGGACTGTGCTGGGGGCAAATTGTATCATAATAGGGATTGACTGGGAGTGACTGGGCTCATCCTGGGAGCAACAGGGATCAGCCAGGGGGTGAGGGGAAGTGGCCAGGATCATACTGGGAGTGACTGGGCTCATCCTGGGAGCAACAGGGATCAGCCAGGGGGTGAGGGGAAGTGACCAGGATCATACTGGGAGTGACTGGGCTCATACTGGGAGCAACAGGGATCAGCCAGGGGGTGAGGGGAAGTGGCCAGGATCATACTGGGAGTGACTGGGCTCATACTGGGAGCAACAGGGATCAGCCAGGGGGTGAGGGGAAGTGGCCAGGATCATACTGGGAGTGACTGGGCTCATGCTGGGAGCAGCCACTGCCGGCACCAGGACCCCCGACCCCCTTTCCCGGCCGTGCCGCCCCTCCAGCCCCAGCACCCCCCGCCGGGGTCCCGGCAATGCCAGGGGTCCCCCCCTCTCGGGCTCCCCGCTTTGCCCTTCTGGGGCTCTCCTCTCTCTGCGCTCCCGCCCAGGGAAGCCGCGCCTCTCCCGGGGCGCCCCCAAACCGGTGTCCCCCCGCCGCCCCCCCGGTGGCCCCGGCAGAGCTCGCAGGGCCCGGCCCGCAAAGCCCAACCCCCACCGCAGGGGGACCCGCATCCCCCCGCACCCACCGGGACCCCCAAAAACGCCCCCCGGTGTCCCCCCGAGAGCCATCTGCGGCATGGCTCTGGGGCCCTGCAAGCCACAACCATCCCCCCGCTCCAAAAATCCCCAAACCCAGCCCCCGCCCCCCCCACCCCGGGATATTTGGGGCGAGCTCCCCCTCCCCTGCACCTGCGGGGTGGGGGGCGATGGTCCCGGGGGGCTGCGAGCTCAGGGAGCGCTGGAACCGCGCGGCCGATTGTCCCCCCGGCTGCTGCTGCCGCTCCGCCTCTTCCTCTTCCTCCTCCTCCTCCTCTTCCTCCCTCCTCCTCCTCCTCTTCCTGCTCCTGCCGCCCATCCCCGACCCCACCGCCCTCTTCTCCCTCCCTCTGAAGCACGAAAGGCAAGGAAAACACCTTCCAGCCCATTAAGTCAAAAGGATATGTTTATTTCAGCGCTGGGCGGACACGCGGCATCTCTCCCAAAGGCGTGCGCGCCCTCCGCAATTTTTGGTCCTTCATTTATTCACAACCATCATGCATATTCAAACACACCTATACATATTCATTACCTGTCACTGCCCTTTCCCCGCTGAGCATTCAAATCAGCCGCATACTTATTGCGGCTGCGCAGTATCCCCTTGGTTTTGGGTCTTTTATTTGGGTCGGAGGGTTGCATGGGATGATGTAAAAATCGTCTTCCTCGCTCTAAACTCTTTACCCTTGTCCCGTTACGATGACTACCTAATCCTTTAATTCCTTCATCCTGGTCTTTATTGCCTTCGATGTCACACTTGATGGTTGATGGGTTCCTTGTAGCTCATTCTAAGCATTTTCTAATGTATATCAGTTCTATTTAAATGTTTCTACATGCATATTCTGCTGGCTCTGCATATTATATGACCAGACTTTATCAACTTCTAATCCCCTGCTAAAATATATATGTTTAAAGATTACATCCCTAACTTCTATCTCCTAAGTTTCAAGATATCTGTCCCATAACTTATGCTCTAAACATGCAATTCTCAAAACTACAACAGAATAGTACGAGTACTGTGGCTCAGCTCCTCCCCCTGCCCGTTCCCGAATCCCTCTACCCGCGGTAGCCCGGCTTGGAGCCCGGTCGCCACCCGCAGTCCCGCCCCATGATCGCCGGTGACCCCAGAGCCGCCGAGCGCTCATTGCTCACACGGTGGACGCTGCCTCCAGCACAGACGGGGAATTCGAGGCCTTCCATCCCGGCCCCAAAAATATCCGGACTTGTTCTCTACAGATATGCATAACAATTGGTTATGAATAAAAAAGAAAGCCCTCAAGGACAGAGACTTTGATACTGCTGCTGAAATCTTTGTGGCCCCCGTGCAACTCAGCCCAAGGGGGGACACCACAGTGGGAGCCTTTGGGACACTCAGGAATTAAGGAACTGCACTGTACCATGGCAGAATATGGTTTGGGGTCTCCTTACTTCAGTGACTTATTAAAAGCAGCTTCTACTAGTCACCTCATGGCTTCTCATGATGTCACATCTCTGGCAAATCTTCTGCTTACACCAACACAATGTGCAATATTGTGGTGCAGTGGAAAAAGACTGAAAAAGGTACTTGTCACAATTGCAGGGCTAACCAAGCCCTGGCTGCCTTAACCACTGACCACCTGGTGGGAATCACAGAGGCAGCCTGTCTGCCTTTTCTTAAGATTCCTGATGCCAGAACCCTGCAACAGTCTATTTAATAATCCTGTGCCCAGCGAAACAGCCCCACACTTTGATTTTCAATGGGACTTCAATGCACCAGACCCTTTGCTTATCATTGAATGGATTTTTTTGCCACACCAAGCGACCAAAACCATCAATACCAACATGAAATGATGGCACAGCTTGTTGGTAAAGTCCAGCAGAGGCTCACTTCTCTGGCAGGAGCGGATTTTTTCTTCTATTTTCATGCCTCTTACCACCATTTATTTGGCTTGGCTGTTTCAGGAATCTTGAGGTTATTCAGATGGCCTTTGCTGAATTCAGTGGACAAATGTCCATACACCCTCCAAAACATAAGCTTTTAACCCCTTTATTTCAATTGACAGAAAAACCAAAGAGAAGTGAGGTTCCACTTAAAGCTTTAACAGTATTCACAGATGGTTCTGGTCACTCTCAGAAATCAGGGGTGGTATGGAGAGATCCCTCTTCTGGTACTTGGAAATCAGATGTGTCCACAATTGAGAGGTCACCCCAAACTGTGGAACTAGCTGCTGTTGTCAGAGCTTTTCAAAAATTTTCTGATCCCTTTAATCTGGTAAGATTCATTTTATGTTGCAGAATTGTGATGAGAGCTGAAGCATCAGTTTTGAAAGAGTTTGAAAATTCACGACTTTTTTTATTGGTTACAGCTCCTTGTTTTTTCCTTAGAAAATAGAGTATCTCCTTACTTTGTTATGCATATTCAATCACATACAACCCTTCCTGGATTTCTGGCTGAAGGGAATAGACAGGCTGATCTTTTAACAATGCCTGTACAAAATTCTGTCCTAATAAGATGGAGCAGGCTAAATTGAGCCACTCCTTTTTTACCAGAATGCTGCTGCTTTGATTCAGAACTTTGGCATTATTAAAGCCTAAGCTTCAGTAATTATCACTGCTTGTCCTGATTGCCAAGGATGTTATTTCCCCTCTGTTGCAGGAGGTGTTAATCCCAGAGGGTTTCAAAGCCTTCAAATCTGGCAGACATTACCCATTTTTCTGAGTTTGGCCATTTAAAATACTCCTCTATTGACACCTTCTCTGGCACTCTTTTTGACTCAGCCCATCCAGGGGAAACAGGTAAAGATGTCTGTAGACACTTTACTGCTGCTTTTTCAACTCTTGGTCTACCTTCTGAGGTGAATGGCCCAGCTTATACTTCCCATCGAGCTGCTGCCTTTTCTGCTCTATGGGGAATTACAAAACAGGTATTCCTCATTCCCCACCAGGCCAATCTAGCACTGAACGAGCTCATGGCTCTCTCAAGCGTCTTTTAATAAAACAGAAGGGGGGGGAAGGGGGGAGAGATAGACTGCAGAAAGCCCTTTATGTTTTTAGTTTTCTGAATTGTTCTTTTATGGACCCCAATCCACCGATTGTTCGACATTTTAATTGTAATTCACAACTGCAGCATAAGGAAAAGCCCCCTGTTTTAGTAAAGGACCCAGAGTCTGGTGAGGTATTGGGGCCTTATTCTGTGATCACCTGGGGAAGAGGCTTTTGGTGTGTCTGCACAGGGAATGGTCCCAGGCAGATTCCAGCAAAGACTGTGAAGCTGTTTGGAGAACTCCTGACTGCATCATCTGAGGATCCACCTGTAATACCAACCCTGGAGGAGGACCCTCAGGAACAGGACCTCACCACCACATCAGCACCTGTTTAACCTCTGTTATAAATGTATGACATGTTGTTGGCTCTTTGCAAGTATTGGGATAAATGCTATATGTATAATGTTAAAACAGCATTTCTATATGGATATAGTCTTTGTTAATAGTAAAAGTTAGACATAAGGGGTTTTTTTAGGTAGTATGCTTAAACTACCTGCCTAGTCAAGATAACAGCCCGTGAACAGGTGATGGGGACCCTGCAGCTGACACAACAATTATCAACACTCAACGGCTGGGACCACCACCCAAATTAAAAGGGATAAGAAGAAGAATAAAACCACAAGCCAGGAAACACACATGCTCTAAAAAGGCAGACCCAAGGAGTGGCCATGCTAAACAGCTCCAGAAACAGTTGACTGTGCATGAAGGTCTATGAATGTGTAACAAATTGATGGATTGTAAAATGTATTTAAAGGAGTGTTCCCAAAGCAGGGTGTGCTCCTGGCAGCATGCCAAGCACCCGGCTGTTTTAACCCTCAAGACAGTGAACCATGTTTTTCACAACCTCTGACTTATGCCTTTAGGAAAATGGTTGGGATTCCCTAAGGGTATCAGGGTTTACAGGGTTAGGTTTTCTCATCTGGGAGAATCACTGCTCCATCCAGCACACGCAAATTCAACAGCTAGTGTGTGGGTGTACGTATGGTTTACCTGAACAATTGGAAATTACTCCAGAGCAGTGGCTTACAGCCACTGAGAATAAGGAAAAACAATGACTTCCCAAATACTACAGTATTTACTGGGAATTGTTTCTGTTTCTCAGACCTGGCCTGTTGATCAACCAAAAACAAATGTCTGGGTAACCTTAGCAAACGTTACAGGACAAGATACTCCGTGCTTGGCCACTGCATCCCCTGATAATCCCATTTCAACCTGCCCTGTTGCTCTGCCCCTAGACAATTGGCTTGCCTGCCTCAGGCAAACAGTGCTGCAAAAACATCAGCCAAGCTGGCACCTGGGACCACTGGACCCCTTATCTTTCCCTGGTGTCCCCTGAGCCTCAGGATTTAGAACTTTTGGGCCCAGTGAAAATGGATTTTTGTGTAAGCTTTAATTACTCTGAGAAAAACCAGTCTAAGGCATGGGATGTTTCCCCTCACCACCCTGTGCATAGAAGTGTGAGTGCTTGGTGGAATAATACACCTGAGAGAATTTCTCACCCCACCAATGCTTCTTTACTTTTACCTCCTGGAGTGGTTTTAGTCTGTGGGGACAGGGCCTGGCCTGCAATCCTATCGCATATTAAAGGAGGACCATGCAGCCTTGGACAATTATCCCTTTTAACCCCTAACACGTCTATGATTTTTCAACATAAATATCCTTCTAGAATCAAGAGAACCTTACCTGCTCTTGACAAAGATTGTGATGACCAGCTTGATTTTTGGTCTGAGGGACAGTGATGGGCAGCATCATTTTTTACCCCGGTGTAGCAGCAGGAAAAGCCTTAGGTTTACTTAACCAATTAGGCTGCTGGCTAAACAAGCTAATGCTATATCCTTAGCATTAACAGGACTTTTAACTGATGTTGATTCTGTTAGACATGCTACTTTGCAAAACAGAGCAGCAACAGATTTTCTGCTTTTAGCACAGGGACAAGGTATGATGAATTTGATGGAATGCGTTTCCTTAACCATTCTGACCACTCCCAGTCCGTCTATGCCAGCATTCAAGCCCTGAGAGAAGGTGCAAACAAGCTGCAAGCAGATGATGGGCATGACTAGCTAAATCAGCTCTTGGGAGATTGGAGACTCCCTGTCTGGGTCAGGAACTTGGTTAAAATAGGCTTATATGTATTAGGCATTATACTATGCATTGTAGTAGTTATTCCTTGTATTTTACAGTGTGTTAAGAACTTAATAGACAAGTCACTTAAGAGTGTGTTTTTAGTTCAAAAGAATGGGGGAGATACAGTAACTCAGACTGATAGTGCTGTAGATTTAATTAGCATATGTAGTTTGTTACAAGATGCCTTGGCAAGAGCAAACAGCTCTGATGATTCCAAGAAGATTGGATCAAGTCTGGCTGACAGGAAAAAAGACTTTACTAAGTAGAAATGCAAAGTTTGTCTGTGTGATGTTTAACTAAATGATTGCTGTAGAAAATTACCTGCCTTCCTGTAAATGTCATATAAGACCACGTAGCTCATAGTAAATTTGGATTCTGATCATGAATCTGTAGTCCCTGTCTCTCTCTCAATAATTACAGGCCTGCAACCACGTTGTGTGCAAAGGACTGAACAAAGACTCTCACACTAAGTGTCTAAGTACTGTTTTAAGTCTGCAATCAACAGATTCATTCTGCCCTCAGCTTGTGAGTCTCGTTTTCATATGCTCCAACAGGGCTTCCCTTACTGGTGGCTCTGTTGGTGTCTGGTCAAGGAACCACTGTATTTGAACCCCTTCCCACACTGGGGACACTCAAAGGGCATCTCCCTGGTGGACAGTGAGGTGGCAGCTGAGCTTGAATCCCTTCCCACAGTCGGGGCAGCAGAAGGGCCTCTCCTCTGTGTGAATCAGCTGATGTCTGAGGAGATGGGAGCTGGTCTGAAACCTCTTCTCACACTCAGAGCACTCGTAGGGCCGTTCCCCAGTGGGGATCTTCTGGTGGGTGATCAGGTGGTAGCTCATGCTGAAGCTCTTCCCACACTTCACGCACTCATAGGGTCGTTCCCCAGTGTGGAATACCTGGTGGTGGAGCAGGTGGTAGCTCGTGCTGAAGCTCTTCCCACCCTTCCCACACTCGTGGGGTTTCTCCCCGGCGTGGATGCGCCGGTGATTGAGAAGGCTGGACTGTCCATTGAAGCCCTTCCCACAGTCAGGGCAGTGCCAGGGCCTCTGCTCCGTGTGAATCCACAGATGTTTGACGAGACTGGAGCTGATCTGAAACATTTTCCCACACTCAGGACACTCGTGGAGCCTGTCCCCAGTGTGAACCTTCTGGTGGGTGATCAGGGTACAGATCTGGCTGAAGCCCTTCCCACACTGCGAACACTCGTGGGGCTTCTCCTTTGTGTGGATCATCCGGTGTGGGATCAGGTTGGAACTGTCTCTGAAGCCCTTCCCACATTCCCCACCCACAGGGCCTCTCACCTGTGTGGATCATCCGGTGTCGGATCAGGTGGCAGCTCCGCCTGAAGCTCTTCCCACACTCGGAGCACTTGTGGGGCTTCTCCCCACCAAGAAGCTGCTCACGGAGCCCCAGCTCCGAGCTCTGGCTCCATCTCCAGCCGCCTGCCCGGCCCAGGCTGGGTCTTTCCTCCTCAGATCCCCGTGTTCTGCGTTTGCAGCCCCTCCTGGTGCGGGATCTGCGCGGCTTTTCCTCCCCGTTGGATTCCTGCGCCGTGGAGCCGCTGCAAACGGCCTCTTCCACGAGGTTCTGCTGCAGGGATTTGTCCTCCATGGTCTCTGTGCTCAGCTCCTTGTCTGGGGAATGAAGGACAAGGAGAGGATGGGATTTGCCTCCGTGCCAGAGGGAAGGGGAAGGAGATCTCCCCAGTCCATCCCTGGCAGGACAGTGTCAGCAGCAGGGCTGTGCTCCAGCTGGGGCAGTGCTGGGCTGGGAGATGGAGCAGGACAGAGGGGAAAGGGGCACTGACTTCCTCCTCACCTGCCTGCGTGTTCTGGGGTCTCTTCTTCTTCCTTGCAGCCTCCTCCTCCTCCATCCAGCCAAGGGTTGGGAATGGGAAATCCTGGTTTGGGGGAGAGCAAGGGATGAGCGTGTTGCGTTGGGGGTTCTTCCTGCCCAAGCCCATCTCTAGAAGTCCCCAGGCATCTGGGGTCCATCAAAACCTCCCAAACACCAACATTCAGCCCTGAAAATGCCTCCTAGAAGTTCCTGGGAATGGTGTCCGGGTTTCCCCCTGTCCCAGCTGCTGGGGGTCACGCTTGTATTGGGAGCCCCCCATTTACTCTGTCTCTGCCCTCCCCAGGCTGCAGGGAGTCCCAGGAATCCAAAAGCTCCCCCCTCTCTGCTCTCCCCACTTAGGGTTGCTGGGGGTGTTTGGGGTGCTGGGGTCCCTTCTCCCCTTATTCTCTGTTTCAGGGTGCAGGGGGTACAAGGTGTTCCCCCATTCCCCTCTCCAGGCTGTTGAGGGTCCCGTGAATCGTGGTGTTCCTCCTTCTTTAGGATCCCCACTTTGGGGTCCTGGGGGACACAGGGCTCTGCCAGCAGCCCCCACTGGGACACCCCAGTGTTCCTCCAAGGGGCATTTTCCACTCAGCTTTGGAGTTCCTCATTCTCCAAACATCCCATCCAAAAAACCCCAACCCAGAGAACCCCCAGGTTATCTGGCCCGAGCTCCCCCTCCCCAGTGACCTGCGGATGACAGGGAGGGGTGATGCTCCCATGGGTGGGCGCTGTGAATTCAGGGAATGCTCAACCCCAAGGTTCTTTCTCCTTTTCTTCATCCTCCTTTGTCCCTCCTCTTCCTCTTCCACCTCCTCCTCCCCTCCCATCCCTGCTCCTCCTCCCCCAGCAGCAGCGACACCCTCGGTGCCCGTTCCCGAAGCCCTCGCAGCCCGCGGCAGGAGCGGGGATGGAGCCGGGACAGGTCGGGATGGGCAGCGCGGGGCTCTCGGCTGCTCCCACCCGCTGGGGCCGGGGGGAACCCGGCCCGGGGAAAAGGAGAGGGAAACTGGGAAAAATGGGGGGCTGCAGATCCAAACTGGGGCTTGCTGGGAACCCTGGGGGGCGACTTCCAGCCCTTGGGGCTCCTCTCGGGAGCCTGGAGATCTAGGGGGGGATCCCATCGGTGGCATCACTGGGAGTGACTGAGTGTTGGGGGCTGGTTTCTCCTTTCCTCTCTGCCTGGGGAATTTTTTCCCACTGACATGCTAAGATGCAATGATGGCTAGGTCCTTGAGACGGATGGGGGGGTGGAGAGGAGGGAGAACCTCACTGTTTTTTTGGGAGCTTTCTCTTGACGGAGGATGGGACGGGACACCACGAGATTAGAAGCAGGTAAAGGAGGGTGGGAGGTGCAGTTGTTCGCTCTTGCTCGCTCATTTCCGGCTCCGGGCGGAGGAAGGTGCTGCAACCCTCCCCCTGCCATCCCAACGCCTGGAGCTCCCTCTTGTGTTGTTGGACCCCGCGCCCCTGCTCGGATGCCCTCCTGCTTCAGCTTGTTATCTCCAAGCATCCTGTTGGAGCCCCGGGACCGCCACTGCCCCAAGGGCTCGTGGGCAGTCTCTTCTCCACCTTTCCCGTCTGGGACACAGCTGCCATCACCCCCAGCGCCCCTGCAGCCACGCGGGATCGCCGCATCTGCCCCGTCCACCGGGAGCCAGCCGGAGCTCACTGCCAGCTGTGACCGTGACTGTACCCAAGGGGAAAGTGCCCATGGCCAAAAGAGCTGTTTCTGGGTTCCTGTTCTGTTTGTTGTTAATTTCACAGTTGTTGCTGAACAGCAGCAAGCCTTTGCCCAGATCAAACAGGAGATCGCTCATGCTGTAGCCCTTGGCCCAGTCAGGAAGGGACCAGAGATAAAGAATGTGCTTTACTCTGCAGCCAGGAACCATGGTCTGTCCTGGAGCCTTTGGCAGAAGGTGGATTTGGCTTTCTGTGCCAGCAAATTGCTGGACTTGGGCTGTGCCAGCATCAGTAAATTTCTGGGTTTGGGATTTCATTACCAGCAAATTGCTGGAATTAGGCTATACTGGCACCAGTAAATTTCTGGATCTGGGCACTGGTGGTGCTGGCAAACACCAGATCTGGGTGGTGCCAGAGCTGGCACCGGGAAATTGCCTGATATTGGCTTTCTGTGACATCAAATTGTTGGAGTTGGGCTGTGCTAGCCCAGAGGAATTGCTGGATTTTGGCTTTTTGTGCCAGCAAATTCCTGGACTTGGGCTATGCAGGCAGCAGGAAATTGTAAGATCCGGGCACTGGTGCCAGGAAACACAAATTTGGGTGGTGCCAGTGCTGGCACTGGAAAATTTCCAGATTTTGGATTTCTGTGCCAGGAAATTCCTTGACTTGGGCTATTCCTGTACTGGTAATTTTCTTGGTCTGGGCATTGGAGGTGGCAGCAAACACCAGATCTGGGTGATGCCAGTGCTGGCACTGGGAAATTGCCAGATTTTGTCGTTCTGTGCCAGCAACTTGCTGGACATGGGCTTTGCCAGCACTGGGAAATTTCTGTATTTGGGCACTGTCAGTGCCAGCAAACACCAGATCTGGATGGTGCTGGTGCTGTCACTGGGAAATTGATGGAATTTGGCTTTTTTATGCCAACGAATTGTGGGACTTGGGCTCTGCCAGTACTAGTAATTTTCTGGATCTGGGCACTGCTTGTGCCAGCAGACACCAGATCTAGGTGGTTCCAGAGCCTGCACCAGGAAATTGCCACATTTTGGCTTTCTGTACCATCAAATTCCTGGACTTGGGCTGTGCCAGCACCAGGAAATTGCAAGATCTGGGCACTGGCGGTGCCAGTAAACACCAGATCTGGGCGTTGCCTGTGCTGGGACAGAGAAGTTGCCAGATTTTGGCTTTCTGTGCCAGCAAATTGCTGGACTTGGGCTATGCTGGCACCAGGAAATGGTAAGATCCAAGCACTGGTAGTGCCAGGAAACACAAATTTGGGTGGTGCTAGTGCCAGCACTGGAAATTTCTGGATTTTGGTTTTCTGTGCCAGCATACTTTTGGACTTGGGCTGTGCCAGCACCGGGAAATTGCCCGATTTTGGATTTCATTACCAGCAAATTTCTGAAATTCTGCTATGCTGACACTTGAATATTGCTGGATCTGGGCATTAGCAGTGCCAGCAAACACCAGATCTGGGCAATGCCACTGCCATCACTGTGAAATTGCCAGATTTTAGTTTTTGTCTCAGCAAATTTCTGGACTTGGGCTGTGCCAGCACCAGGAAATTTCTGGATTTTGGCTTTCTGCACCAGCAAATTGCTGGACTTGAGCTCTTCTTGATCTGGGTATTGGCAGTGCTGGCAAACACCAGATCTGGGCACTGCCTGTGCTGGAACTTGGGAAATTGCTGGATTTTGGCTTTCTGTGCCAGCAAAATGCTGGATTTGGGCTGTGCCAGCACCAGGGAATTGCCAGATTTTGGCTTTATTTGTCAGCAAGTTGTTGGACTTGGGCTGTTCCGGCACCAGGAAATTTCTGGATTTTGGCTTTCTGTGCCAGCAAATTGCTGGACATGGGCTCCACCAGCAGCAGTAAGCTCCGAGGCTACTGCAGCTCCAGGAGCCTTTGGACACCTCTCCCTTGGATGCACAGCCTTGGCTTGTTGGGCTGTGTGTGCAGGGCTGGGGAAAGGACTTGATGATCCTGCTGGGTCCCTCCGAGCTCAGCCCCTTTTGCAATTCTCACCCTTTGGCTCATCCTTCGTGTCCCCACGAGGCACTGGCAGAGCTAATTGGGGCAGGGTGGGAGTGGGCAGCCCCAGCACTCTACTGTGTGTGACACCACAGCATTGGCAGCCCCAGCGTTCCCTCTGTGACACCACAGTGGTGGCAGTAGGGGATACACAGCCCTGAGCAGGTCAGTGCATGACCCGAGCATCTTTTGGCAGAAGCAGTTTGCTGGAGCCCTTCGCTGCCAGCAGAGTGTTCTGTGCAAGAAGTAGACAATGATTCACCTCTGGGAGAATGAAAGAGAGACCAAAGGTTCCAAAGGTGAGGAATGAACAGGAGAGCACCAAGCTGCTGTGCACAGTGTACTGGCTGCAAGACAAGTGTGGCTGCCACTGCTCTGCTTGCCATATTTATATTTTCAGTTGGTAGGATAAAGTTCAACGAGAGCTGCTTTTGCTGCTGCCTGTTCCTCTTTCAGCCCTTTGTGGAAAAAATTGTCCTTACATTTAGGCCCTGATATCTACAGAACACCTTGGTGGATTCAGCCAAAAATGGATAGAGGATGCACCCGTGATTTTGATGTGGCTTATGTGTGGCAAGGGGAAGGTGCAGCTCTGCACTGGCTTTTACTTCTATAGCCTTTATCTATAGGCACAGCTGCTGCATGCAGAAAGTGTGTGAAAGTGATAGAGCTGTGGAAATCAGGTTTCACAGGGAAGAGGGTAAGGGACTAAATGCCTTCTGTGCTGGCACATCTCTCAGTCTGAACTGCAGCTGGAATGATGGACTCTACCACTTTGGGAAAATGTGCTGATATATATAGTCGAGAAGGAAAGTGTGAATCACTAGTGTGTTTTGTCTGCTTTAAAGACTGCAGAGGGGCTATGAAAGCCAGCACTGGCTTTTTGTTGTAGGACTTCTTTGCAGGTGGCTGCTGGAAGTTTGGAAGGGGTTTGGGATCTGTGAGACTGAGAGGGCAGGATGGTACACAGAGTTTGAGAGAAAGTGCATATCTCCAGGGAGGTGGATGCAGTTTAGTGCGTGCGAGTTACATGTTGAGCAGCTGATCACACAGAAAACATTCTAAAAGGAAGAGGCCATGGTGCAATTCCCTTGTCTTTGCAGCTTATAGACTGCTCAGCCAACAATGGAATAATTCCTCTTCCTTCCCTGCTACATGCAGGAGCACATTCTGTCTGTCTCCAAGAGCCAGGATCCACAGCGGAGCTCTTCCCAGTGCTGCTGCCACACAAGCTGACCCGGGCCAGGAGAGCGCTTGGCTTTCTCCCAGGTGCTGTCCGGGCTCATCACAGCCACGAGGTGATGCTGTCTACTCACAAAAGAAAGGCTCGCGCCCAGCCCAGCCTGAAACCCCCGCCCAGCGCAGAGCCAAGCTGCAAACATCCCTGCACTCAAATGCCACAACAAAAAGATTTTGCTGATCTTCCCTTTCTAACTGCATACTCTCCTTTGCGCCACACTCAAAGGGAAACACGAACTCCTTTACCTTAACAAACCAGAGCTTTTAATCTTCTCAGGGTCCCCTAACAAACTTAAGAACATCTAACAAAAACAGAGCACAAAAAAAAAAAAGAGCCAGGTATGAAAGATCTTGCTGCCTACAATTGCAACTGCACCCATCAAACTATGAGCATATACACCCTGCTATGGGCACATTCCTTCTCAGCTCTAGGTACCATCCCAAGCTTTCAGTCTCACACAGTCATGATCCAAATGGAACGACACCAGGGACCGCTCACACACTGAAGCTACCAGGACAAAAAGCTCAACAGCTTGGCGTCTGCATCCCCACTGAAAATTCAACTGCTGTAATGCAGAGAAGCTGCCTATTGCAAAAAGCCTTTAAATTCACTTAGATGCTGAAAGTGTGCTTCTAAACTTGCTTTCTTTGCCAAAGAGAAGAACTAGAAGCTTATCTCAAAAGAAAAGGCATTCCCTCCTCCAAAGTACAAAACATCTAGGGATGGATCCATCTCCAATATTGAATGTATCCAACAAATATGCCTACACAGAAGGGGCCTGGACAGAAATATCTTGTTGGATTTTTCCTTGCCACAGTACCTCAACATCTGCTCCAAAAACACTGGCATTATATCTTTGGCTTCCCAAGGAAAGACACACCAAGTCACTTGGCCTTGCCTTGCCTTCAGTATTGTTCCTAGTTTTGCCGAGCCTACCCTTGCTTTGCTTGCCTTGCCTATGTCTGCCTTGCCTGGCCATACCCACAACTTCCTTTGCTTTGTGTGCAGGGTGGTGAAGAGTGTGTGTGGGCAGGCATTGTGTGCAGGGTGCAGTGCCAGGGGGAACCAGCACACCACCAAGAATGTGTGGGAGAGAAAGGAGTCAGATGAAATGTGTCTTTACAAACAGACCATGTGAATCTGCTAGCAGACAAGACCAGAAACCTATGGATAGTGAAGTAACAGAAGAAACTCTCAGTTCTAGTAGGTGTTATTAATCAACACAAACTGCTGCTCAGGAAAGGCTGTGTTAAATTTGTGAAAATAGAGCAAGAGAAGAGAGACTTAATAGAATTAGAAAGTGTTTATTTTTCTTTCTTTTATACAACAAAAGGAGGTGCAAATTAGAGTGAGACATAGAGTAGGTGATTCAGGAAGTCTGTACCTTCCAATTACCTCAGCCAATGGGGAAAAGAAGAGGGTAATTCAGGGGGGAATTTAGGATGAAAAGGAGGCTGCATCACCCAACCATTTGAGACACCTCATGGGAAATGCCCCATGACCTCTTCCAAAGTTACAGGGGTCCTCTGTCTCCTTTTTGAACATGAACCTTTGACATTGGGCATTAATTTTCCTAACAAAATGCAACTCATCCAGGATTCTTTCACCATCCAGGGGCAGCAAGTGGAGCTGAAGGCGTCCCTCACTCAGTTTTGGTGATCAGTTCTTTTCGGTGGAGGCTGGCACTGGGCAATTGATTTATAGTGTCCACTTGAGACTGACAAATGGTGGACCAGGGAGTCCCTGAAGAGTCCACAGGGAAGGACCATTGAAAATCTCAGCAGTCAATGGGATATCCAGGGAGTAAACCAGAGAGGGCACCCATGGAGAGTAGCACAGGTAAAGCCAGCTCCTGGCAAAAGGGATGGTGTCTTCTGAAATATCTCCAAAGAATCCCTTGGGAGAATGTTGAGGCAGTTTGCACATTCTCCCAGAGGTAATTAAAGACAATTCATGCCCTGGGAGGCAGTAAGGAGAGTCTAGAAGGAGTCTCAGCAACAGGGGAAAGGATTGGTTGAAATAGAATGTGTAGGAATACGGTCAAGGCAAGTAGCAGCAGAAAACATTTATCCTCAAAATTGGCCAGCTGGTCCAGGGCCAGCTGCAAGGGGACACTTTTGGACACTGTGGCAGGACAGGGACTGGCTGTAGTGTACAGTGTATGGTGAAATGGGTGAGCACAAAGAGGAGGAACAACAAATATCTGGGAAATGAGGATTATACGTGGAAGGATTAGGATTTTCTTTGAAGGATTTTGTTTGGGTCATTGGAGAAACAAATGATTTTGAGCTGTGCAAGAATGAGTGCTCAGAGGCAGTAGTGGGGGTGGGGGCTAGAGGAAGGGCAGAATAAGCCCCTGGATGGACAGGTTAGAAAGATACAGCAAGTGTATGAAAGAAGGGATGAGGAAAAGGCAAGGGCAAAGGTGATGGCAGAGTTCTTACTGCTGCAGAAGGCCCAAGGGTGCAGAAGGGGCACCCGGGACAGAAAGGAAAGGATTGGCCACAAGGATGTGGCAGAGACATTCCTTCCTCAGCAGGGGAGATCTGACCCAAACAGTGTCTTGGAAGGAATCAGTGTACTACCTGGAGGGACACTGAGAGTGAGATTGACTGAAGAAACAACGGGATCCTCAGGAGGAGGAAGTCCAGTGATTAATGGAGATGGATTGTTAGGGGTGTCAGGGCTTCTCATACTAGAGGCACACCACGCTGGAGCCCTTGATAACATTTGGGGTAGGTCTGGACTGGGAGGAGCTGTTTCCAGGTAGACACAGGGGCCTCTCGATCCAGTTTGAATTTTATCCTTAAAGGAAAAATTGTCAAGAAGTTCTTTATTTATTCAGGGGGTAGGTGGAAAAGAGGTGTGAATGTGTTTCATTCAACCACAATTAGTACATATGGGAGTTAGGTTTGAAATGCATGAATTTCTGTTTGTTCCTACTTGTAATTATAAGTTACTGGAAGGGATTTGCTGGCTACATTGGGAATGCAAAATACCATTGTAAGAAGTGATACAGAAGCTAACACTACTAGAACTTTGTATCAAATGTCTGAGAAGGTCTATGTTGCAGTAAACCCACAAATATGGGCAGTCCCAGAGAAAGCTGCAAAATGCACTAGGGAGACTCTCCAAACTACTTTGAAGCAACCAGGACAAGTGGTATTTAAAAATCTAGGGACAGGTAGGGAAAGAAGGGTTACAGCCTGTTCCTGAGTCCCTGTTAAAGGCAGGTCTTTTAGAGGCATGCATGCCTCTCTATAATACTCCTGTCCAGCCAGTGAAGAAACTGCATGAATGGACACCAGAAGGAAAGCAGAATTTTAAAGACTTAGGGAGAAAAAAGGCAGATTAATGAAAGCTCCTGCCCTTGCCCTTCCAGACAGGGAAAAAGAATTTGAATTATATGTGGATGTTAAACAGGACCATAGTAAAAGCCTTTTAGTAGGGGAACACAAGGGAACACTGCAGCCTTTTGCTTATTTTTCTAAGATGTTTCCTGATACCTGTTTAAAAGAGCAATTTGGTGCTAAAAAGGCATCCATGGACGTAGGTGGTGGCAGCTTTTTTCTGGGAGAAATCCTGTGCCGTACGAAATTCAAGCAGGCAGAAGTGCAGTCCCAGCCATGGGACCCTGGATACGAATGGTGGCTGTTTTCCATGGGAAACAAATCTCACCACCCCAGTGTCCTGATGTCAGTTTAGAGGAAATGTATGGCAAACCAAAGGAAGTCACAGTCCTAGGAGATGGCAGCTATGGCCTGGGAGAAATCCTGTGCCATATGGAATTTCAGCAGGCAAAAACCCACTCCTGCCCAAAGGACCCTGGTATGAACGATGGCTCCTTTCCACAGGAAGCAAAACTCAACATCCCAGCTTCCAGAAGTCACTTTGGAGAAGGTGTTTGGCACACCAAAGGCAGCCAGAGTTCTAGTTGGTGTCAGCATTGGTGTGGAAGAAATCCTGTGCTGCATGGAATTGTAGCAGACAGAAGCCCAGTCCTGGCTACAGCTCCTCGGATACCAGCAGTGACTCTTTTACACACGAAACAAATCTCACTATTCCAGTTTCCTTATGTCAGTTTAGAGGAGGCATTTGGCATAACAAAGGCAGCCATGGAGCTAGGAGGTGGCAATTTTATTCTGGGAGAAATCGACTGACGTATGGAAATTTAGCAGGCGAAAACCCACTCCCGGCCGAAGAACCCTGGATATGAATGCTGACACTTTCCCACAGGAAACCAAACTCAACATGCTAGTTTCCAGATGTCAGTCTGGAGGAAGCCTTTGGCACTCCAAAGGCAGCCAGGATTCTAGGTGGTGACAGCTTTGGTCCAGGGGGAAATCCTGTGCTGTATGGAATTTTAGCAGGCAAAAGCCAATTCCCAGCCTAAGGACAGTGGATACCAACAGTGACTCACTTCAAAGGGAAACAAATCTTATCATCCCGGTTTCCAGACATCAGTTTAGAAGAGGCCATTGGTGCACCAAAGACAGCCACGGAACTAGGAGGTGGCAGCTTTGTTCTGGGAGAAATCCTGTGCCGTATGGAATTTTAGCTGGCAAATACCCACTCCTGGCCAAAGGACTCTGGATAAGAATGCTGGCTCTTTTCCAGAGGAAACAAAACTCAAGATCCCAGTTTCCACATGACAGGTCAGAGGAGGCCTTTAGTACTCCAGTGGATGCCAGGGTTCTAGGTGGTGGCAGCTTTGGTCTGGGAGAAATCCTGCACCCTATGGAATTTTAGCAGACAGAAGCCCAGTCACGCTACAGGCTCCTGGATATGAACAGTGGCTCATTTTCATGGGAAACAAATCTCACCATCTCAGTTTGCTCATATCAGTTTAACCGAGGCCATTGGAGCTCCAAAGAAAACCATGCACCTAAGCTGTGGCAGTATTGTTCTGGGAGAAATCCTGTGCCATATGAAATTTAAACAGGCAAAAGCTCAGTCCCGGCTACAGTCCTGGATAACAACAATGACTCTTATCCACAGGAAAAAAATCTCACCATCCCAGTTTCCTGATGTCACTTTAGAGGAGGCCTTTGGCACAGCAAAGTAAGCCACGGTCATCAGAGTTGGCAGCTTTGGTCTGGGAGAAATCCTGTGCCATATGGAATTCCAGTAGGCAAAAACCCTCTACCGGCCGAAGGACCCTGGATATGAATGGTGGCTCTTTGACAGGGAGCAAATTTCAGCATCCCAGTTTCTAGATGTCAGTTAAGAGGAGGTGCTTGGCACTCCAATGGCAGCCAGGGTTCTAGGTGGTGGCAGCTTTGGTCTCAGAGAAATCCTGTGCTGCATGGAATATTCGCAGTAGGCCATGTCCCACCTACAGGTTCTATGATAGGAATGATGGCTCCATGCTATGGGAATCATATCTCACTGTCTCAGTTTCCTGATGGCAGTTAGGAGAAGGCCAGTGGCAGCCGGGGCTCTAGATGGTGGCTGCTTTGGTCTGGGAGAAATCCTCTCCCATGTGGAACATCAGCAGGCAAAAGCCCACTCCTGGCCAAAGGACCCTGGATACGAACGTTTGCTCTTTTCTACAGGAAACAAAATTCAACATCACCCTTCCCACATGTCACTTAGGAGGAGGTGTTTGGCACTCCAATGGCAGCCAGGATTCTAGGTGGTGGCAGCTTTGGTCTGGGAGAAATCCTGTGCCTGGTATTTTTGAAGGTAGAAGCCCAGTCCTGGCTACAGTCCCTAGGACAGTCTCCTGGTTTGAAGGACAGGTGTCTGTCAATAAAGGCAGAAGCTCCTCTTTGAAATAGAGAATGTCAGCCCCCTCTCTCCCAAGTATTATAATTTTTGAATCAGGAATTCTCAGGCAGGGATAGGGGGTAGGAATAACAGCTCTTTACAAATATATCTAACCAGATAAACAGAAACAACAGCAGCTATGAAAATTAACAACCAAACAGAACAAATAACTCAGTTCCAGTCCTTCTCCCAGCTGCAGACACACTCTGCCTGCGCTTGGTCCCGGTGGTGAAAGGCAGGGGCAGGGTCCGTGCTGCTGCGGAGGGGGCAGACGGGAGGGGGAGCGGCAGCAGCAGCTGTGTCCCATGTAGGAGAAAGGGTGGAGGAAGGGCTCCCTGCTCACCGTTTGAGTCCTGGTGGTCAGCTGTGGTCTCAGAGATAGGAGGCTGGAGCGGAGCAGATGGCCGGGCAGTGTCCAACCAAAGAGAACCTCGCTTCCCGGCGTTCCGAGAGCGTGGGCTGAAAACTTGCAGACCCCCGGACTCCCTCAAACCCCGCTGGGCTGGCGAGGGAGAGAAAGACAGCCCCCGCCCATATTTTTGTCTTGAGCAATCAGGAGCTGAGAGTGCCCGGCAGGATTCCTTAGAATGATAATGAGAAAAAATTCTCCAAAAGAGGCGGAAAAGTAAGAGAACAAAGCCCAACCCCCGACAGGCACCAACTGCGTGAGGCTCGTGGAGAGGAACATCTCCGACAGAAGCAGTTCCTGCACTTCGGCAGCGATGTGGGGCTGGACGTGGGGACACCTCCTCTGGGGACAAGGCTGCCAGGTACTGGAACAGCGACCCGGAATGGATGGAATGCAGATGGGCTGTGGTGGACAGGCACTGTCAGCACAACTGCGAGTTGTCCAGCCCGTTCCTCGTGGAGCGCAGAGGTGAGCGTGGGGCAGAGCGTGTCCCCTCGGGCCCTGCCCTGGGAATGACCCTGGAGCCCCTCAAAACCTCCCTGGGAATCACCCAAGACACGTCAGCCGTTCTGGTGCCCATCCCAGGGGCCCCCTGCCCCCTCACCCCAAGTAACTCCAGTGGCTCTCCCAGTCCATCCCAGTCTCTTCCAGTGCTCTCACTGTCCCTCCCAATTCCTCTCAGTGCACAGCCATTCCATTCCAAATCCACTCCCAGACCTCCACCTTCTCTGCAAGTGCCCTCCCAGTGCCCCTCCAATTCCCTGCCCTCTCTCCCAGTGTCCACCCAGTCCCTTCCAGTCCATTCCTTTTCTGTCCAATCCCAGAATGCCTCTCTCTCTCTCTCATTACCCAAATCCACTCCACTCTCTCCCAGTGTTCCTCCACTCTCTCCAATTTCATTCCCAGTCCAAGTGCCACACCAGCCTGCTCCCATCTCTCCCCAGTTCCCCCCAGCTGATTCCAGTGTGTCCTCACCCTCTCCCAGTGCCCCCAATGAGTCCATCTCGCTGTGGCCCTCGAGCTCCCAGTCCAGCCCCAGCTGTCTTCTCTGCTCCATGATGGACTTGTGCTGAGATCCAGCTGAGGTGGTTCCAGGACCAGCAGGAACTCTACAGGCACATGGTGGCCACCGATCTGCTCCCCAACGGGGACTGGATTTGTCCCAGCTCCTGGTGCTGCTGGAATTCCCTGCTGCCTAGCACAGGGTCACCTCCAGCTACCAGGTGGAGCACGTCAACCTGGAGCACCCCCTGAGCCAGCACTGGGGCACAGCCCGGCCCCTACAGTGCGGGGGGAATAGGGGAGACAACAGGGGGCTGGGTGACCCCCAGAAGTGCTGCTGGACACTGCCCACAGCAAGGTGCTGATGGGGATCAAGGGCTTTGTCTTGGGCTTCATCTTCCTGGTGCTGGGGATTGGCTTCTACCTGTGCAAAAAGGCGAAGGGGCTTCACGTGGATTGTGTACACCCTGCCCCGGAGCATGTGTTCGCCCCCTGGGGCCCCCAGCCCAGTGTCACCCCCTATGCTCTGCCCACAGAACTCCTGAGCCAGAAACAGCAGCAGCCCCTCCCCATGTTCTCAGGCCTGGCCAGGACCTCGTGCTCTGCCGCTGCGCTGATTTTGGGGGTGTCGCGTGTCCCCTCCCCCGGACCCGATGTCACTCTGCCCAACTGCTCCCAGTGTTCCCAATAAAGCTTCCCAGTTTTCCCCGGTCCCGTTTATTGTGGGGCGGGACTGGGGAGGGACTTGGGGGACGATCATGGGGGGATCGTGATTGGGCGGGGAGGGCGGGGTCCGGGTGGGGAACACGGGGTGCTGCGGGTCTGCCCGGCAACCGGTGAGTCATCAGAGCTGCTCTCCCTGATTGGCTGAATCTTCTCCATGGCATTGTCTGATTGGCTGAGGAGAGGCCCGGGAGTGGAGAGAAGGAACAGGAGAGATCCCGCCCCGAGCACCGAACGGGAACAACAGACCCAGCCTGGGCACAGAGAGGGAATTTATTACCAACCAAATCACAGCAGCACAAGGAGAAGGGAGAGAAAACGCGGCAACCTTTTCCCCCCACCCAACAGGACCACGGATCGCCAGGGCTCTGCCCAACGGGGGTAACTGGGGATCGTCCAACACCGATCCTCCCATGGGGGATGGAGCTGGAGCAGAGCACGAAGCTCTTCCCACACTCGGGGCATTCACAGGGATTCCCTTAGTGGTGCCTCCGTTGGTGTTGAGTCAAGTGAGAGCTCGTGGGGAAGCTCTTCCCACACCCAGGACACTCGTAGTGGATGCACCGGTGTCTGGTGAGGGTGTCGTTGCGGTTGAAGCCCTTCCCGCAGCCGGGGCAGTGGAAGGGCCTCTCCTCTCTGTGACTGCGCTCATGTCTGACGAGAGTGGAGCTTCTCGGATAGGGCCTCTCCCTGCTGTGGATGTGCTGGTGTTTTCTCAGGCTGTACTTCTGCCCAAATTTCTTGCCGCATTCCAAGCAGGTGTAGAGCCGTTCCCCTGTGTGGATCACTTGGTGCTGGATTAGGTCAGAGCCACAGCTGAAACCCTTCCCACATTCCAAGCACTTGTGGGGCTTCTCCCCTCCATGAGGCTTCTCCCCCAGCTCTGAGCTCTGCCTGCATCTCCAGCCTCCTTCCCGGCTCAGGGAGGGTCTTTCCTCCTTGCAGCTCCCTGGGCTGGGTTTGCAGCCCCTCCTCCTGAGGGATCTTCGGGGCTTTTCCTCCTCCTCCATTTGCACACGCCTTGGGAATGAGAAATCCTGACGTAGGGGGAAAAAAAAGATAGCACCTTAAGCTGGGGTTCATTCTTGACCAAGTGCAACTCAAGAAGTCATTGGGCATCTTGTTTCTTTTGAGAACTTCCAACATGCGAAGATTCGGCCCAAAAATCCTCCCCAAAATAGAAATATTCAGCCTCCACAATAAAGCAAAGCACCAACGTTTAGCCCAATAAAGCTCAGAACCACCAAGATTCACCCTGGTGAAAATTGTGGATTCCTCTCTCTGGTCACCTGCTGCACAGGGGGGGGGGGCAATGCTTCCGGGACTGGGGGAGGGCTGAAGATACAGGGAGGGGTGGAACCTTGTTCCGTTTCTGCTCCTTCTCCTCCTGTGTCCCTGTTTTTCCTCACACTTCTCTTCCTCCTACTATTCCTCCTCCTCCTGCACAATCCCACCTTCTCCTCCCGCGTGCAGCATTTCACCATTTTGTTCTTCAACCCTGCTTCTCCTTCCCTTCTCCTGCTGCCCCCAGACCCAGCACCCACTGCCGGCTCCCTCTTCCCCCCAAACCCACAGCATCCCAGCGCAGGGGCAGGGATGGAGCTGGGGCAGCTCGGGCTGGGGCAGCGCTGGGCTCTCGGCCGCTCCCGCCCGCACTCGGTCCCCACTGCAGCCGCTCCCGCCACGGCAGCGCGGGGGGGCCCGGCCTTGGCGCTGCCCCCTCCCACCTCCCCAAATTCCCCTCGCGGGGGGCGCTGGGCCCGGGGGCGCAGGTGGGGTCCCCGTGGGGAACGCTGGGAGCTGCGGCTCTGCCTGGACACTGCTGAGTCATCAGCGCCGCGCGCTCTCATTGGCTGAGCGCTGCCCGAGGGGCGGGGCCGCACCAAGGGAGGACACCCTGCTCCAGGGGGGATGGCCCGAGAACGGGGGACCCCCATGGAAGGGAGAACAGCGAAGTGTCTTTACAAACAGATGCTGGGAATCTGCTGGAGACAGGGCCAGGGACGTGTACATAAGGAAGTGACAGCAGAAGCCGTCAGGTTCAGAAAATGTTATTAATTGACCACGCAGACTGCTGCTCAGCCAAGGTTCTGATAAATTCATTCACTTCCAGGAGAAGAACAAAGACTTGACAGAGCCATGAATATCGTCAGCTTTACAAAAGTGGGGTGCATATTAAGGGGGGGATGCAGTGGGTGCATTGGCAAGTCTGTACCTCTCAAGTACTTCAGCCAATGGGGAAAGGGAGAGGGAGGTGCGGCCGGGAAAATTAGGATGAAAAGGAGGCTGTGTCCTCCAACAATTGCGAAGACCCCACGGGAAATATTCCAAATGCCAGCTGATCCAGATCCTTTGTACCCCCGGTTCCCAGGACAGGCAGACAAGGAGGTCAGGATTCCAGGGGTTTCTCTGTGCTGGGAGCGGCAGGAGC